>VXBQ01012533.1:21684-38077 GCA_013400175.1 Phainopepla nitens
GGCAGGGGGGCGGGGAGGAGGCTGGGAGGGCAAGCGATTCAAAATTCACATATAAAAGGAAATATAACTAGGTTACTGATGGTATCCTTAGATAATGGGAGAAGAAATAGGCATTCTCATTGGGGAGCTTGGAGGTAAAAATCAATTCTTTTCAGCATATGCCCCCATTCTCCACATTCTCCTTTTTTTTCTTTATGGTGAAAAAAAAATCATAGAGTGAAAGAGATGTCTGGCTGCTATCGCCAGTGTCACATCAAATAAAAGGGGGTCTTTTTAAAGCATGTACTTGTACACAGGTTAAATGTATGTGAAAAGAGGCTTCACTTCTGTATTTTCACCAGTTATGACTTAAAAGTGAGTGCAGAAGGATGGGGTACAGATTGGGAAAATAGAAGCAAAATAATTGAGACACAGAGAAATTTTAAGCAAAGCTTCACTGACCAGATCGAGACCGGCTTTGATCCACCCAAACCTTGAAACTTGTACACTGTATTGCTAGTAGCAAAATAATTTCTAATTTCAGATAAGATATATTTAGGGATTGGTCTAGATCTTGAGGTGAATCAGCTCCATGTGTATTCAAACTATGAAGGCTGTCTTTTAAACACATCTTCATTGAGTGCTCAGGCCAACATGCTAACTTTTATGCTTTTGCTTACTATTGAGTGCTTAGTGCAGTTTTGAGAGGTAAAATTAATCGGTACAGAGACAGATATCTACCAAAGCCTGAGGTGCTGATCTGTACTAAAGACACAAACAAGCCACACAGAAATCTCACTGAGACAGAGTCTTCAGTCGCTATTGAAATTGTTTTATAGGCCACCTTGCATTAGGATGCATAACAGAGATGAAGATGCATTGTGAAAAGAGTAGATATAGTGACTGCTTACCATTTTTTTATTACTCTAGGCTCTCAGAGAAACGAATAACAGACATATACATGGCTGTGACCATGGTGCATTCCGGTCTAATATGCAAGTGGCGACTGAGTTAATTATTTAATATTGGCTAGTTAATTTTGTATTTTTGTTTTCAATCATCAGGACGTGATTCCATCCTTGCTTCATCATTTCTTGTTTCTCTTTAGATGATCTGCTCCAGCATTTTTGAAAAGACAATTTTGGAATATTGATTTTTTTTTCTTTTCTTCCTTGAAGGATCTGTGATTATGCAGAGATGACTACACTGCTGCACTGTCTACTTGTTTATATGATGAGGCTGCAGAAGGAAGACAATGTAAAAGAACTATTTTAAGTCTTAATAGAAGGACTGTTTTTTGTACCACTGTAGCCCTTTCCCCTCGGGGCAGATCAAAATAACACACACCACAGATTCCCCTAATAATATGTGTCTAGGAGGAAGCCTTTCCTGCTCATCCCTTGCTGTTCCCTTCGGGAGTCAGAATTTTGTCATGTGCCTATGTAGCACAAGCAAGGAGAAACACTGACTGCTCCTGCCCAATTGCACTTTGTGGTAGCTTCACTTAAGACCACTAAGACTTGGATATTCAACAACATAAGGCAGATAATCCTAACCATGGAGACCTTCAAATGAAAGAAAGAAAGGTCTTTTCTAGCTCATGTATCAGTATGTTTTGCTCCCTATGTTTTGAATGGCTTCATCAGAGAACAGAAATAGTCAGAAGAAACCAGATCAGTTTCAGTATCAATGGTTTGGGATAGTTTACTGTAACTGTTCATGAACTATGTTTGAAGAAATGACTAAAATAAATTACATTGACCTTGGATTTTACTCAAGATGTACTATTAAAACATCCACAAAAATCTGCTGGGGAAATTAAGACATGCTATACAAAAATATCTATTTTATGAAAACCTAGTTTTGCATTAAAAGTTCAGATGGATGATTTTTATTAAAGATACTCTTTTTTACTTCATCTCACAGAAGCATCTATCAATCCTTATGGGTAACTAACTTTATAATCCCTATATGCCTTTTTGTGTGTGTGTTGTTTTGTTTTGTTTTGTTTTGTTCTGTTTTGTTTTGTTTTGTTTTGTTTTGTTTTGTTTTGTTTTGTTTTGTTTTGTTTTGTTTTGTTTTGTTTTGTTTTAATTAATCAACCCTCAAGCAAATAGATTAGATTTAATAGGTTTAACTAAGAACAAGTTTAACTATGCATCTTCCACTAGGGTAAGGTGGACATTAAAAATATAAATCAAACCACAACCATGCCACTAAATGTTCACAGGAAACAAAATAATCAAGAAAAATTACTGTTGTCAATGCAGGTTTTACAAAGGGGAAGTGGGGAGGGGAGGGAGAAAGAAATATAAAATTCAAAAAGTTTGTTCTTTTGCAATACACATGACATGAGGTAAAGAGCAAGTAAAAATATTTTTAATTCTTCACCAAGCACTGTGTGCAACACACATGAATTATCTACCCAGCTATCTAGTTAGTTTATTGTACTGCAATTGTTCTATAGTAGGGTAATGCAAAATCAAGGCACCTTTTCCTTATGCAGCTTTTTTTTTTTCCCTCCATATGTGATAAATAGAAAAGCAGTTTTAACAGCTGCCATCAGTTTTACCACAAAGCAGCAGAAAGAAAAAATAGCGGGCCAGAATAACGAACCCATGGATTTTGTTAAACAAGAAAAATGTACTGTAGTTAATATTGCATCTTTACAAAAATCCTTGAAGATGGAACCCTTCTGTAAAGCATGAAGTTAGAAATAAAAACACACAGTTTCAAAGGGCACAAGAATAAATTCTTACAGGAGCCACCACTAGGCTGCTGTTCAACAGAATAGTAGTAGCTCATTTATATGATAGAAACAGGAACATCAGAAGGCTGTTGGTAAACTCTGTGTGCCAAATCAGTTTGGTGAGAACTTTTGGCATTTGGCACTGTAAATCTCAGATTTTATTAATCATAATGTGAAGATAAGGGGTAAGGGTAAAGAATGTTTACTTTCTACCCCATTCAGTAAGATCAAATTTGTTAGATTATACAGTCCATTTTACTCTTAATTCTACACACCAAGCTCAGGCTTAGCTTTTCTCCAATCTGCTGCCATAGCATGCTGATTTCCCTTCACCCCTCTTACAGCCTTCATCTTCTGCCAGAAAATTCACAAGTAAAAAGCACTCAAAGCTCCAGAGAATCCCAGGCCTTGGTGGGAAGCTCAATGCTATCTTCATTCTGATGATCAGAGGGGACCTGAGCAGAGCCAAAAGTGTGACAAGGGTAGGCAACAGAAGAAAACTCTTGGCAAGGTTTACCAACTTCTCTGCAACCTGCCTCTCCTTTGGCAGATTCAAATCCATGTTTGATGAGTGCATCCCACACACCAGGCTGTAGCCACTACTTCTGCTTTTAAAAGAACTTCTGCAGCAGCTTAGGCTGCAATTTCTTCCTATCTAGTAATTGTGTGAGGTTCTTTAGTGCTTTTTGTGGGCAAACCCATACTGTTGGTTTTCTGAGTCGGTGCTTACAAGCAAGCAAAGTAGAAGGTCACTGCATGTGGTAATCTATGCAGTAAGTGCCAACAAGTTATATATTTTTAGCCCTCCATGAAGAGCAAGTATCTTGTTTCTGATAGTTACACAATGTTTAAAATTTATGTAACATCAAACAGCATCAAAAAATTCATTTGCTCAGGAAAAGTAAGATTATTTTTCAAAGGCAAATTAATTATATTGTCCTGGCATTTTCTACTTTGTCACTTTGTTTTGGAGGCCCTCATTTTTTATAAGATATAGAGATGTGAAGACCACAGACAGCTGATAGTCCTCTGTGGATTCTGCTGAGAGTGCAATATCACATTTATAGGAGAAGGATGTCTCAAAATCTTACCTATCACTGTTACAATCCTTTAGACTGCTAGAACTTCTTTTCCTTCTCTAAAAGAAACTTTACTTTTTAAATGAAATAACTCAGGAATTGACTACTCAAATTGATATACAAATTTGTTAGCAGCTTCTCAAATTTTCTTACAAACAGCAGCTGTATATTGATTGCCATCAGTGCTGATAGATGAGCAAAGAAAGATAGCATGGAAACTCTGCTACAGAGCATTTTAATGTTAGATATATGCAAAAAACAAAATCCAATAAACTTCTACACTTTTTAAAATCCAAGTCTAAATATTTAGGGAAGTCAAAATGTCACATTCTTTCTGAATTAGAACCAATATTATTTTGGACTTTGTGACTTGCAGAGCAAAAAGTACAGTTTTATCTGAAATTCACATTAGTCAATTGACAGAGACCTATGTATCTGCATCTCACACTGAAGATACCTTATATATCTCTGACAATGAAAAACCTCACTGTAAATGAAAATCAAGTACTTTATTAAGTAACTGCAAGGTGTTTAAGCATATCTTTACCATCCTTCAAATTGTATGAAGTTTTTGGATCATTCTGCTCCTTCTACCTACATGAAAAAAGGGAAGGCTAAATAGTACAGTGCTTTCAGAGCAGAAACAGCAAACAGCATATGGCTGAACTAACCTGGAGGTAGAAAAAAATTCTAAGCAGTCATATGTACCTGAAATTGTGGAATATAGACAGTAATACATTCAGCTCATCCATCCTTCCAGTTGTCTTAATGTATTCCTTAGCCTTCAAAGAATACAAAAAAAAAACCTTCTTAGACAGAAAAAAGATAATAGCTGGTAGGTTGTACAGTAATTCATAAATGTAGTCTCGATCAATTAACTTCTCTATATGAATTTTACTGCTACAAAGACCTACTTTCTTTTCTTTTGCTCTTCATTTACTATATGCTTAGCAGCCCTCATTTGTTAAGAATACTGAAAGTAGTGTGTGAGAACAAACACTTTTTTTCCATTGGAACATGTTTTTCAGGGCTTTTTTTTTTCTCCACAGAAGAAAATATACAGATTGCAATATCACACATTCCCTCTGGAACTCAGGCAATTCATCACTACCCCAGAGCATGCCATAGCTATTTGAAGGAATTTATGTTCCACCCCTTGTAGGGGAAATAAAAAATTTAAAAAATAGAGGGTTTTTTTTTTCCAAGTTTAGTAAATGGTGTTTGTTAGTGACACAGCTCCTGAGTATGATTTATCACTTCTTGAAATTAACGACCCAAGCCTGTTTTTATATTACATTACGAGACTGACACCTACCAAGAGTTGTGGAAGAATATGCTTTTTTAAGCCTTGGTAATTTAATTTATGCAAATTAATTGGCTGAGGTTTGAGAATGGATTGCAAAATTTTGTCATTTGGGCTTCTTTATTATAGAAGAGTCAGGTGTTGAAATTTCTTTAAAGCTGTGTTATTCTGTTCTCTGCTGGTGTAGCGTGGGCAGATTCTCACTTGTTAATTATACTGAGAGCACAGGAGAGCATGAAAAAATCTTGACAGAAGAAAAGAATAAAATAATTTTCACTGCCATGCACTTAAGCTTCTGTCTGCATATCTGTATAGGATCAACATCCTAAAGAACTATAGAATCAAAGAATGAATTTTGGAATGGTTTGGGTTGGAAAGGACCTTTAAAAAGGACCTTTCAGTCATTGGTGACTTTGCCAGACAGCAATAATTTTTCAAAAGGATGGGGAGCACCTTAGCAACTATATCTGCCAGATCCCTCAGGATTCAGAAATACACCTCATTATGACACCTCCCATTGACTTGTATATGCCCAGGTTCCTAAAGTGGTCTCAGACATGACGTCCTACTTCATTTCTCAGTCACTGAATTGAGATTAAGGGATTTGGCAGACAGTGAAAACTGAGACAAAGAAATTGATGACCACCTTAGTCTTTTTCATGTCAATGTCACTGGATACCCTGTCCCATTTATCAGAGAAAGTACAATGTAGTTTATGTACCTTTTCTGAGTAACACACCTATAGCATATATTCTTATAGTTCACATCCCTTGCCAAGTATATCTCTTTCTGTGCCTTGGTTTCCCTGATTCCTCACCCTCAAACTACATCCTCAAATAGCATCACTATAGTCTTCCAAGGACACATCTGTAGTTCCACTGCCTAGGCGTTTCTTTCCTGTGTTTCTGTTTGGCCAGGGAGGTAGCTGTGCTCATTTCCTGCGATCCATGACTGATTTTTTGTACATGGGAATCAAGAGCTCTTGTGTTGTACAAAAAAATATTGTTAAGCAGCTCCAAGGTCTCCTTCCTCCTTTGTTCTGAAAGACAGTTTTTCAGGTGGTCTCTTCCATTATTTCCTTCAACAGCTGAAAGTTTCTTCCCTTAAGGCTTAAGGTCTTTTTGCATGCATATTTCCCTATATAATTCTCACAGTTATCAAACCTGCAGTTTCTTTCATTTTGGCATTATGGTAGCAAAAGTGAGCTATCCTTTCTTTTAAAAAGTAAGAGTTTCTGGCCACAGGAT
Source organism: Phainopepla nitens (assembly GCA_013400175.1). Classification (NCBI taxonomy): domain Eukaryota; kingdom Metazoa; phylum Chordata; class Aves; order Passeriformes; family Bombycillidae; genus Phainopepla; species Phainopepla nitens. The sequence goes on from VXBQ01012533.1 coordinate 28,042, forward strand.
CACTAGATGACAAACACAAGATTCTATTAAGTAAGTGGAACATGAAAAACATTGCATGAAAGTTAACTGTTAGAGCCTCTCTGAAAGAACATGAAAAATTCTCACATTTCTCTATTGAAATGAAGACTAGAAAAGCTGAATACTAAACAAGAAAGATTATGAATTTCATGTTTGTGTATTGCACAGTTAATAACACCATTTGTGTTCACTTATTATTGTTCTGTTCATTTCTATGACTGACCTTAATATATTCATGTAGACCTACTCCCATACGGAGACAGAATCATGTGCTGCAGAACAGATTACTAATCTTCCTGTCTATGGGGAAAATTTTACATTTAAACAAACAAGCAAGCCAAAACAAGTAAAAAAAAAACTTAAAAAAAACCTCACTCCTTAGGCTGCTCAGACTGCATCAAAATTTATTTACAGCCAAATTTCTTTCCTTTTTTTTTCTTTTCTTGTTATTTTGTGCANNNATTTGGTGCAAGGTAGCTCCATGTGCACACTGAAAAGCAAGCTGCAGTCTGAGCTCCGGGCTGGCAGGAGCCCAAGCCGAGGCAAGAGGCCATGACCTGCTGACCCTCTGCATAACAAAGGGCTGGGGACCTGGGACTGGCCAGGGAACACAACATACAGAGACAGCAGGAGCTTAGGACTCAGCTGGAAGAGTGAGACCTTCCCGCACAGACTGTGAGGGTATAAAAAGCTATGGGGTTCCTTTGTTTGGGATCCCTCCTCCAAGGCACCAGCCCCAGCTGTTTCTGGATTCTTGTGCTGAGAAAAAATGGCTTTATGGAACCAGGCATCTGGGATTCTGCTAAGGGAAACCTGTGGTTGACCTGGTAAGGAAACCTGGTCTGACTNTTGTTATTTGGTGCAAGGTAGCTCCATGTGCACACTGCAAAGCAAGCTGCAGTCTGAGCTCCGGGCTGGCAGGAGCCCAAGCCGAGGCAAGAGGCCATGACCTGCTGACCCTTTGCATAACAAAGGGCTGGGGACCTGGGACTGGCCAGGGAACACAACATACAGAGACAGCAGGAGCTTAGGACTCAGCTGGAAGAGTGAGACCTTCCCGCACAGACTGTGAGGGTATAAAAAGCTATGGGGTTCCTTTGTTTGGGATCCCTCCTCCAAGGCACCAGCCCCAGCTGTTTCTGGATTCTTGTGCTGAGAAAAAATGGCTTTATGGAACCAGGCATCTGGGATTCTGCTAAGGGAAACCTGTGGTTGACCTGGTAAGGAAACCTGGTCTGACTGTGTGAGAGGGCGCATGTAGGGAGTTCAGCTGGACACCCACCAGATTACAGAAGCTACTGGCTGCAAAGAGGCCTCAGTCCCAGCACTGAAAGTCTGGTAGTAGTAATGCAATTGCCAGAGTGGCTCCTGACTGGTCAGATAGGGAAATTTCCTTAACATTTGTTCTTAGGAACCAAGAAAATTGAACTTATATTTGAATCCTTTCTCTGTAGATTTAAAACTGCTTCCACTGAACCGCTGTTAAAAAAAAAAAAACAAAAAAAAACAAAAAAACAAACTATTAATTAACATCAACTAAAAATAGAAACAAAATTTTAAAAGCACTACAGTGTGTGTCCTTCAGGTTACAGACTAATATGAGTAAGTGATAAGGAGCTACAATAGATGAATAGTCATGTTCATTGTCATAATAAACCCAGGAAAGCAATAAGCAGCAACGAGAGAAATTTCTATTATGAATAATTTTAAGGGAAGTATTTCTAATTATATAAAAAAATAAATAAATTCGGGGCAAAATGGCAAGAAACTGCACATTCATCATTGAAGTGATTTTTAGATATTGTGGATGGGCTTTCAGGCGCATTTAATAACAGGGCTGCCATAAGAGTTAGTAAGAGGTTTATTACTAAAATATGTTTAAGTGATGGACTTGAGCCAAAATTAATCTTTTTATGTCTTTTAGCACTACTGTGCAAAGAAGGTTTATTATAACCCAGAACAGAAACATGCCTAAAGAGATTGCTGTTACTTAGCAGGAATTTGTAAACTGAACTGCTTGCATCCTAAACACCAGCTAGGAGTGAAATAAGCTACCAATTTTCCTTAGGAGAGAAGGTGAAGCTTTCAGAAGAACCAGGTAAAGACATGCTCAAGATCAGCAGAAGGAAAATAGTTTTCATGCCAAACATGGGCAGGTAAGCAAATAGCAAAGAGAAGAAGAAGAAAAAAGGCATATTATTGGAAGAAAGAACCACATCTAGAAAACCAGCCAACAATAAAGCAGATTACTAAACATCATGGAAATGATTAAAAATGCTGTCATTATACTGTCCAATACCTGTTGAATAGGCAAGATGCATTTTAAATCAAAGTCAAGCATTCAACACAAATGTTTTGTCAGCTTTCTCCCAGGCATTTGGAAGTCAGCCATCCCAGGAATATAAAATATTCAAGACACAAATGCTTCCATTGGCTACGCAGTATCAATTATCAAAACCACTTGACTAATTGAGCAAGATCCTGATAGCTGTCTGATCAGATAAAACACTGGCAACAGAATATTGGTTCAGTTTTTCACAGATGACCAAGGGGAAACTGCAGAACACTTTCACACACTTCAGTAAAATCTTTCGATAAAGCACCTTCAATACACCTGAAATTGAAATTTTACTCAGTCAAATAAATTATTAAGATTTGGACAAAACAGCCCTGCACATCACCACCATCAGGATGTGTAGTGCAGATCTTGAAATAAAATTCTGCTTGGACTGGAAGGATTCAGACAATAGAGACAAGGAAGATTATAGAATATAGAAGCTTTAAATTATAAATGCTCTAGTGTCAGCTAATTAAATCCAAGTTCATTCCACAATGCTGCAACATGGATCCCCTTCTCATCCCTCTCCCCCAGATGACTTCATAACAGACTCCTTATTTGCACTAATGCAACAATACTGACTGGAAGAAGTTTACTCAACATTATTGTTGCAAATGTGAATAAAGAATTCAGTTCACAGCCATCATTTTGTTAAGCTGTTGCAGTAGCAACAGGGGTTATAAGTTTATCAGCTACAACTCAGTTAATGCAAGAAGAGAAATCTAAATTAGATTTGATTGACAGATCTTGTGTTGTAAGCTCCTTTGTAGTTGAAATTTTTTTAAGCTTTTTTCTCTTTCTAACTGTACCTTGAGGGACGTACAGCGTACATGCTCAGGAAAAAAATACATTTACAATCTATACAAAACAAGGTCAGAAGCGAGGACTGTTGACAGAATGTGGAAATGGAAATGCTGTCAAATATGCTTGAATTGAATTTCCATAAAATTTACAGCACTTACAACTTATCAGGCACAAGAAAATGGGACCAAATTTTTCTGCCAGTCATAAATGTTTACACAAGCGTTCTAAAAAGCAGATGTCAGTTGAAATTTCTCTGTTGTCCAGACTCATTGCAGACCACAAAGAGATGGTTAAGTCTCTCTTTCCCCAAGAAAATTATTTTTATAACACATTGAACTGAGCATTGCTAAGAAAAAATTCATTAAGATTGTCACACAGAATCTTACACCTTTCATATGTTCTTATATTCTTATGACTCTGCAAGAGACTATAACAGGACTAAATCCACCTGTGCAAGTTCCATGGTGTCAGGAAGGACTCCAGTGGGTAACTGTGATACCAACGTGTCTTAAGCTGGATATTTGACTTCTGTGGTGTACCATCTGCAAGTTTTCATTCCCAATGACAGTTATCTTGGATATCTGTATCTCTGCTACCTTACAGGTTGAATAGACCCCAGCGAAGTCTGTAACTGAGCCCTCTGGATAATTTAAATGACTAATAAACTACAGTTAGAATATTAATAGAATATAAATACAATATAGAATACAATATAAATACAATGTAAATACAATAATAGAATATTAATAGAATATAAACTACAGTCTTTCTAGATAGGAAAGACACAGATGTGTCAGCAGGTAAGATAAACTAAGTGGGTAAAGAAATCTTGCTATAAGGCCACGTCCAAATCAGTAAATGGAGCAGATGTGTGTACTGAGGTTTATACTCCCTAAAGACCAAAATAATTTCTTCACATAATACCTCACCAGTGCTTGCTGATCTTGTTTATGTGTGCACTTGTTAGAGGAAAGACCTTGTAAAATAAAAAAAGGGAGGAAGAACTCAAGTAGCTGGGGCTCTATGTGTTCAACTTTTCTACAAAAGCTAAAATTCTCAAGAAAAGTAAAGATTTAGAAGTTACCATGGAGAAACCTTTGCACCCATGAATTTGAACATTTAATGAGGCTGCTGGATGCTTAATTCACTGGAAAATTCAGTTCATGAAGAATATGAAGAATCCTTTTTTCTTTGAAAAACAAACATTTATACGGTTACTGTTTAAAATAGTGTCTGTAGGAGATATTGACATATCCAACCTGCAGTGTGCGTAGGTTGCATTTAATATGATTTTTCAAAGTCTTGGTTTTAAGAAATGAAAATAAGTTGAAATTTCACTTTTATGATATACTAGATTTAGTTCCTATAGATTTAATTAAAATTTAGTTCACTTACATCAGGCATGTTTCACTAATTTTATGATTGTAAGAAGTAAGTATAAACATTCTTATACTTGTATAAACAAGTGTTGGTACGATCCAAACATTTCTGCAACTATTTCTTTCCAGTTTAGTGTTATTACTCTTAAGGGCTGAATCAATTTTCCACAGGTAATTTGATTTTAAAAAATAGAGAATTACAGAACAATTGGTTTCATCTAAACTACATATTTCACTATGTAAAATATGGCAATATATAGAAGAGTTTATGTGAGGTTTATTAAAGCCTTATAAATAGGGTCCTAGGATTTTAAATGTATCGGTTGAAGCTTTGGGCTATAAAACTATTTTTTATAGTTTTTTACTAACAAAAAAGCTATGCAACAATAAAATGCTAATAAATATCTAAAGAAATCTCAAAATTACTTATGCATATACTTTCACTTAAAACTTATGTTCATGTTAAACTCTTTTTTTAACTTTTACTTAGCATTAGACTGTGTTTTAAACCCCTCTTCTGGGAGAAAAAGATTTTGCAGAGCCTGACAACTGCATGGGAAGTATTACATGACTGGGGCATCATATTCTTCTTTCTCTTCTATACACTCATCAGATCAGGGTGCTTGCATCAAGTGAATTTATGAACCCCAGAATCACAGGATGATTTTGGAAGGGACCACAGTGGGTCATCTGGTCCAACCTCCTTGTTCAAGCAGGGTCATCCCAGAGCACATGGCACAGGATTGGATCCAGACGGTCCTTTAATATCCCCAGAGAGGGAGACTCCACAGTCTCTCTGAGAAATCTGTTCCACTGCTCAGTCACTGCAAGGTAAAGAAGTTCCTCTTCATGTTCAGATGGGAACTTCCTGTGCATCAGTTTCAGCCCACTGCCTCTTGTCCTATTGCTTGAGATCACTGAGCAGAGCCTGGGTCCATCCTCTTGGCACCCTCCACAGATACTCACACACATTGATGAGTCTCCTCTGTTATTTCTTCTCAAGTCTGAATAGGCCAAACTCTCTCACCTTTCCTTACAGGAGAGATGCTCCAGGCCCTTAATCATCTTCTCCCCCTTTTGCTGGACACGCTCCAGGAGCTCCATGTCTTGCTTGCTCTGAAGAGCCCAGAACTGGACACAGCACTCCAGATGTGGCCTCATCAGGGCTGAGGGAGGATCACCTCCCTCGACCAGCTGGCAATGCTCTTCTTAATGAACCCCAGGATCCCATTTGCTTTCTTGGCCACATAGACAACTTGCTGTCCTAGTCTGGTTGCATGTCTGTCTTGTAAAACATCGCAGGACTATTTTTTCTATTAACTATATATTTTGGTTAAATAATTGAAAATAATTTTCTGCTTTTCCCATGCAAGGAAATAGACTTGATATCCCTGCTCAAACTTGCTATACTTCTTTCTACAACAGTTTGCATTAACAGCATTATTTCAACACAAAACCAGTAGTAAAACACTAACCTTATATTATGCAGTTTAAATAAAGAAGAAAAGGAAGTAAATACAATTTGCATATGACCCTACAAAAAATCTAAGGAGAAATACTGTTATATTCTTAGTTATGTGTTTGTGGTATGTTAAAATACTGGACTAGATTAATTGTGGTCTCCTAGAGGACTCCAAAATGCTGAAACACACTAGGTAACTTCACCAGCTCCTATAGAAAATTTCCAGTGTGACAAAATAGACTGCAGCTCCAGTTTTCAGAACCAGACATTCAAATCACATTCTCATCTTCCTACTTTTTAGTGCATGTTAGGATTCACTTATTCTTTTACATAGCAATAAAGAACATATAGTCAAGAATTTCATAGATAGAAATGTTATAAACTTTCCATTTGCTACTTCATAATATATTCACCAATAAATTTTTAAAAATCCTGGCTTTCAAAAAAAATGCAAACTTTTATTTGTTGTAAACTATCTCTGACTCTGAGCATATTTTTTATGAATCATTTCAGGGATGAAATTAAGGCTTATCTGCCTTGTGACAAGCTCTTGATTCTGTTAGCATAGGTACTGTTCATAACCTATTTCCTTATGGTTAAAACCAAAAATAAGTGTTCTCATTGTACTTCTATAAAATGCTACTGTTGGTGTCCATGTCTAAAAAGGGTCAGAGTTCAGCTCCTACTGGACAGCAACCCTTATTAGAAAACCTATATGTATAATTCAGTTCAACCGGGACATGTCTCCTGCTGCTCATACTGCCAGCTCATATTTTTTTATCTATCACCCAACTCTTGAGTGGATTTTCAGTATTACAAATAATTTAGTATTTTGTATTTAATCCAGTATTTTCATTCTTGGATGCTTTTTCAAATAAAGTCATAACTTAGGATCTTCTTATGCATTTTTTACAAATCAAAGTTAAAATTTTGGGACTTTCCTAAATAAAACCTCAGCACATGCACCTGAGCAAGTATTTAATTAACTAGGATTTAACTGTTTCTTATTCATAGAAACTGATATCAATACATAAATTTTAATTGCCAAGGGTGAACATTCAATACATGTTAAGTATTCCCATACACCCAATCTTGCTATCAAGATATTGCAGGGATGAAGATATAAAGAGTTAGCATTCAAATCATTAATGAAGAGCAACCATCTCACAGGAACCATAACCTTAGGATATAATGCAAACCATTGAAGCACATGTTTATTTAATCCTTGCAGTCACTGCAGAATTTCATCGACACTAACTTCTGTCTAAAGATTTGGAGAGAGGTATAGCGAATAAAAGCACTGCATTCCACCTGACATTAATGCCATTTTAGTCAAAACTATTAGATCTCTCTATAAATGCAATTTAAAGAGTAAAAAAAAAAGAGTAAGTAAAGAGTAATTTAAAGAGTAAAAAAAAAATCTGGATTCATAAAGATTCTTAGATCAGTGGAGTTTTTTAGCTAAAAAATGACAAATTGATTTCTCATCTCTAACATTAGAGCATTGGTATAAGATACAAGAATTTTAAGTTAAAAGCAACAAAAAGGATAATCACTTCACTTGAGAAGTTACTTAAATAGCTTTAAGTTTGTGGAGCTAAGTAGACTAAACTAAACCTTCTAGAAATTTGGGGTTCAATTCATTAATGATTTTGGGTTTCCCTCTTTTTATATTTTTTCTCTGTTTAATGGACTTCCGTACTCCTGTCCCTAATAGATTTTATATGTAGGAGCTGCTCCAAAGGAAGAAGCAATTTATATATTCTTATATCTTCTCCTATATCTTCTAAAGCCGAACATTTATTAAGAGTTTTCAGCACTGATAAGAACCGTTGTACACTTCAATCAATTGAAGCGATTGAGTTCCTCAGAACATGTTTTCTGACAGCACAATGAAAAGTATTTGTGGGAGATTTTTCTGTAGGTTTAATGTCCTAAAGAGCAAGTTTTCTGTAATGTATGTAGAAGTACAATATTTTCTGTCAATATATATAACTACACAGTTTTCATTACCTTCAACTCTACACTCTGGTTAAAAACATCCCTCTCTCTTGAATGCACTTCATTCTGCTGCTTTTTCTTCTTCTTCTCCTTCTTCTCCTCTTCACAAGGTGGCAGTAACATCTGCCCTAGCACATTCCATTTATCTCCTGGTTTATATTCACTCTGATTATGAGTTTGACCTCTCTTCCACCTCTCTGAAGTTCATTCCAACTTTCAGATGTTTCCTCTGTACTTTGGAGAAGTTATCATTGTCTAAGACAGCCTCAGTCAGCCATGACCACATCTTGCCTTTCTTCAGCTGTTGATTTTTAAGAGTCTCTAAATTCCTTCCTCTGAGTGACAAGAGTGTATCATTGATTCAGAAAAACTGAGCAAGCTAGCTCATTTAACATTTCACTATTTCACTCTCCTTCAGACAAAAAATAAAAACCCTTTTGATAACATGAAATAAGAAGCATTGGACTGGAGAAATATAATAATACTATAGGGATATGATATATGTATACATAATCTTTTCACTAACATTAAAAAATACTTGTAATTGTTCCCTCATAAATATGTGAGAAAATCAGAGAGTTTACTCTGATGGCTTTCCTTTATATTGTAAGTAGTTCAATTTTGTGTTAAAAAACTGGGACTTAGCAAGCCAACTTCCTTACTTCAAACAAAGCTACAGAATTACTAATGCCTTTAAAACTACACTCCACATAAACACTGCAAACTTTACTGGCAGCTGTACAGGTATCTGAGCCACTATACATTTCATACAGCACTAAATGGGCATATTGCCATAAGACAATTGAACAGGTTCATTGCAACTTCTTTAATTTTACTTTCCACTACAGTTTTGTGAAACTAATTGATTATTGCAAAGTTTCATCAATATATTTTTCCTGTACTGCATACTTTTATACATATAGTAATACTACTACCTTGAACAGTGCAACAATTAAATTGACCTATAAAATTTCTGTATTACAAAGGAAACATTATTGTTTGTTCTAAATAAAATATTAACAGATAGATTTCCTTTAATAAAAGCATATTTTAAATTATTGTAAACTACTACTAATTAAGTATTAGGAATATAGTGGTTTCATACGATACAAGAGATGACTGAAAAGGCTTCCTCTACAATCAGCATTTCCTAGACTGTACTTAATAGCAAAAATATCACATTACAATGCATTGGTGAGAATCTGGTTATTAGTAGTAGCACTATGATATTGAATAATATCTTGCTGCTATTATTTATTTTCTCGACAAGAAGAAGGCATAAATAATATTGTTAACAGAATTGTTGTCTTTTACATCTTTTACTTCTAGTTCTCACATCTATTTACTTGGATTTCTGGCCTAATTATGGTAAAGGTATTGGGTGTGTAAACATGTTAGAAACAAAAAAATGCTATGATAACAATATGGCAAGCATGAAAATAGAATGTCATAAATAAATATTGCAATAAATGTTGTCTCTGAAAAACATGTTTTTCATAGGATCAAAGAATAGTTTGGGTTGGAAGGGACCTTAAAATGTCATCTTATCCAAACTCTTGCCATGGGCAAGGGCATCTTCAAACAAATCAGGATGCTGAGAACCCTGGCCAACTTGACCTTGAATGTTTCCAGGGATTAGACATTTACCTCTCTGGGCAACCAGTGCCAGTGTTTTACCACTCTTACTGTAAAAAACTTCTCCTTTACATGTAGTCTAAATCAACCCTCTTTTAGTTTAAAACCATTATCCTTTGTCCTATAGTAACATGCCGTCCTAAGAAGTTAGTTCCTTTCTTTCTTAAGAGGCCCCCTTTTAATAGGGAAAGGCCACAATATGATCTCCTCAGTGTTTTCTCTTCTCACAGCTGAACAATCCCAGCTCTCTGCTTTTCCTCACAGGAAAGAAGTTCCACCCCTCTAATCAGTTTTGCAGTCCTCTGCTGGACCTGCTCCAACAGGTTTTATCTGTTGCGGCCTGTAATTTTATTGTTTGTAATAATATGGTTTATTCCTATGAGTTTCCCCCTGTTCCTA
>VXBQ01012534.1:17446-34495 GCA_013400175.1 Phainopepla nitens
AAAAAATATTATAAGATTAACATAAAATTATTAGTCTAGAGAGCCCATACATTACAGGAAAGAAAAGATGTCCAACTCATTAATAATATTACATACTTCACTGTTTCTTTAGTAGAAACTTAAAAACTATTATTTGCATTTAGTCTTAGACTTAGTTATATATATTTTTTTCCCTTATGAGCTCTCAGATAATGTTCTCTCTCATCACTTTATGGAATCATAAAGTTACTTAGGTTGGAAAAGCCCCTTGATATGATCAAGTGCAACCATTAACCCAGAAATGCCAATTCCACCACTAGACCATGTTCCTAAGTGCAACTTTTACATGTTTTTAAAATAATTCCAGGGATGGTGACTAAAGCACCTCCCTAGGAAACCTATTCCAAAGTCTGACAAGTTTAATATTGAAGCAATTTCCCATAACACACAGTCTATTATTCTACAGTTTAAAGAAAATGAATAACACTTTGAAATAAACCAATACTTCAGAATATATCCTAACTTTTAGAGTACATAAAGAACTATTTTTTTCATTAGTTGAAAATATTTAATCCTATGCATAACATTGGATACTTCATATCTTGGTAGGAGTAAAATTCTAAGTTGTTTACATCAGAGATATCATGTAGGTTCAAATAATTTATTAATTTTCAATGTGTTTTCCTAGTTAAGATATGAAGATATAAATGCCATCTATAGTGATTTGTGGTAAAATTACTGGAGTGATTCTCAAGCAGTGAACCAATTTCCACAGAGGCCTTGTGAGAGATTGTAGGGTGGCAGGCTTGATACTGAAGAAGAAGTGAAGAGAAGCTATAAGATTGAAACCACGCTTTAGGAGCAAATGAACAAAAGTCAGCAGCAGCCTTCTTTCTGTGTTAGGGTAAGCTGGTTCTACTCTACCCCCAGAAAGCTCACTAAAGCATGGGAAATTTCTCTAACACACAAGTGCAAAGTTCAATTGTAGGAAAAGCAAATCCTGAAGAAATTCTCTCTGTATGCACTTTCTTGATACTCAGCTTCAAATGAGCCAAAAATGCCTTCTAGATAGAGGCAATTTCTAGAAGCTTTGTATATTTTTATATACAACTTCCTCACTCTGTTTGAAATTTTTTGCTATGGCATAAAATAAGACTTTTTGCTACAGCATAACGAAGGAGAAAGACCTGAGGAGGATAAAGACCAAATAACCCAGACTTTCATGAGACATTTTAAAATCCTTCAGAATACCTGGTGTCAAGTCAGTGAACGCTAGCGAAAGAACACCGGTAGAAGACCTTGTATTTGTTTTACATACCAGACAGACAAAAGTCCAAACATACAAAATCTTGAAGTAGTTAGCTGGAATACTAGGAGTTACTTGAGCCAATCAGGTCACTTGAGAAAAATTAGTATTCCTTTAATAAAGGACTTCCTTATAATTCTAAAATCACTTAATTAAAATTCACACTACTTAATAGTAGCCAATGATAGAAAAAAAAGTCATTAAATAGTTTATTTTCTTTTTTATGCATGTCAAGATGTTTTATCTTCCCCCTCCCCACCAGGCCCTTACAAGATTTATCTTATTTTTGATCTTCTGTTTGGCTTTTTCCTAATTTTTTGTGTAATATTTCAATCAAAAAAACAGAACAATTAATTTATGCTCATGTATTTGTTTGTTCACATGATATAGGAGCAAATTTTTACAATGTGCTACTCTTTTACTTCTAGTCATTATTTCACTTATGAGATAATGTCAAAAGGAGATGAATATTGTCACTGGGTAATGTCCTCCCACTGCAAGATGAATGTCAAGACATTTATGAAAAATAAAGGATCACATGAAACAGAGATATCTATTTCAAAGCAGGAAAGTATTTTCCAGTCAAAATATTCAGTGCTGGTCCCAAGACGTCTGTTCATTTGGATTGTTTTGAAAAGATGAAACAGATGACAGATGCAAATAGATTAGCAGCTTTCTTGCTTGACATTAATCATAAAAGTTTTATTTTGTAGTATCTTAAGAATATGATTTAAAAAAATCTGGATATGAGAAAGAATGTAAAACAAATATTATAACATTTTCCTTAAATATTTCCTGCTTTATTAGTTGCATAGAAATTCATCATTTGACAGCTATAAAATATACAGAACTACTAACTGGAAAATAATGAATGTTATTTCATTAGACAGATAGATAGATAGATAAAGTATTGTGTAGTTTAGCTTTGCCCATACCTAACAAGGCAACACTGATGAAGTTGAAATAAACACACATTATTGTCACTGGCTGGAGATTTACAGATACCTTAACCAAGAAAAAAAAAATTAAGTAACTGGTAACACAAACATTTTGGAAATATTACAGGGCAAATATAGATACCTTGTAAATATTTGATTTTTGATTTACCCTATAAAGTCCAGCACTGTGGACACAGACTTTCACTTTGTTGCAGAAAATGTTAAATTTAATCTAATTCTCCGAGTTGCTCTAAGTAACACATAACTAGAAAACAGAGAAAAAACAGATAAAAACAGAAACTAACTAGACATGGTTACAACTGCCTTCCTGATTTCCACTTGCAGTGCTTAATAAAAAAGCTTCCTTTCTACCTCTTCCACTTTACTATTTTGGCACCAGCAATATTGCAATATATGGCTTGTATGTATGGTGCCATGAGGGCATAGTCAATAGAAAGGCTTCCTGGACAAATAACTCCAGCAACACAGCTTTAGGAAACCAAATAAAAATTGTATAAATTGTTTATTATTCAATATAAACAAAAAAACCTAACATTTTTAAAAATTAAGAATATTCAAGTACATGTAATTATGATGATAATTTGCAGATACTAATGCAAGTTGATTTCTTACTCTTCTGTTATAAGAAAAAAAATTCTCCTATTAATACCACTGAAAATGTAATAATATCCATGACTTTTCTGTTGCATTGGTTATAATTAGTCGTTTCATATGAGGTTTTCTCCACTGTATGAGAAGCAGACATCACTAATTCATGTGAGCTGATAATCATGTTACAGGTTGGTTTAATGAGATTAGTGCTTTTTTGTAATTATTATGGTAATACATTGCCTGTGACTCATACAATTCTCTTCTATTAATTAGTATGTGATTGCTTTAGTATAATTCATTTCTTCTGAAGTCCCAAGTTTATTATACTGAGTTATATAGTTATTGACTTTATTACGCAGTTTATTTCATTATGAATTTGGGGGTTTTTTGATTTAAATTTCATCTTCCTCAGAGCCCACAAATCTCACTTTATATTTTTGGGTATAAAAGAATTATAGAAAGTACAGAAATAAAGTCAATACTTGTGCTCAAATCCTGAGAATCACCAAATTTTTAAAGCGCGACTTGGGCTGCGGTGAAAACACTCTGAGGAGCCATCATGCCATATCAACTTCACTTAGCCTGATTCTCAACTTCCAAGGATGATGCCTCATATTAAGGGAAATGAAAAAGGTGTCATAATTTCTGCAGGTTTTTTTATTTCACATAGATGTAGAAAATGATGTAAAAATGCCACTGTTAGGACCTTGTGAAGCAACAGAGATTTGGAACAGCATAAATGTGTCACCGTTTCCTTCTACTCAGCAGATGATGTAATGCACTGAAAATACTCAGGAAAACTGTGCAAGGCCCCTGAATTCTAAGGGTAGTCTGTGTCAAAATGGTTCTGAAAAAACAGTGCAGCAAAGTTTGCAGTCAGCACTGGACCCCTTAGAGCAGTGGCCTGCATGTATTTCCCATGAATTTGTATTTTAGAGTAGATTTGCTTTCTATCCTGTTCTTATGTTTCTTTCTGTCCCTCAAGAAATGTGGAGGAAAGTAAGGGATATTCTGTCAAAATACCTGTCTGTCAGGAAATTTCATCTGAAAAAGACCAAATGTGGTAATTCCAGAACCAAACAGAAAGGTAAATTTATTCACAAATCCTGAACAAGTTCAGTGATTTTTTTAGATAAAAGAAAAACTGTTTTAAAAGTATGCTATTCCTCTATAGGGAAATTATATTTGTTTCTCACAGAAATTCAAAATTAATTACACATTTTTTGTAGACACATGAAAAAATAGTGATCACACCTGGTGAGTACACCAGCCTATAACTGGTGTTAGATAGATGCCTTTCCAATCAATATAAAGACTGACATCTTGTGAACTAAAATTTTCTAACACATTATAAAGCCAGACTCAAGCTTAATCTTATAATTTATTGTGACAGAGCACTGAAACTTCACCAGCAAAACTGATGAATGACTAAATATTTATAGCATTTTTTTAATTGTGTGTGAAGCCACTCATAATACTCTTTTTGAGAGGAAAAAAGCAAAACAATAAAACTCCTGATAGTTTGAGATTCTAGAACAAATATGTAAAGACTTTTTCTATACAGTTGTTAGATAGATCACCTTTTTCTTATGTTGATTGCCTTCATTATAAAAGCTGTTATATCAAATTAAATATTGTTTTCTACATAAGCAGTGTAGCCATGTTTTTTCACTTAACTTCATATGGGCAAATTAACATCCCTCATAACTTTAAAAAAAAATGCAACAGTGCTATAATGGCTATTTTTTTTCTATGCACTGTCTCAATGTGTACATAGGCTATTATGACAGTGCTAATATTATTGCTCTAAGTAAAACTTTTTTTTCAGATTGGGAAAATAAAAGATGATAATAACTTAAATCCTAGAGACCCTTAAAGAGAAAAAAATACATCATTTTTCTGATTATTTATTGCGTAGTTCATCAATCTGTTCACTTAGGAAATAAATTTTGTTCTATAACAATAATGTATGTGTCAAAAAAATTATCATCAAGATCAGAATTTGTCACATTGTTGCCTAGCTGCATCAGTGGAGTTTCTCAGAATCTTAGTGGTGACAGAAGAACTTAATTAATTGTTTATAACCTGCATAGTCTCAAGTCATTGCAGTTATTTGCCACGCTTTATAGAGTGCACGAGTGCTAGTTTGGGAATTCTGAATTTACCTCTTATATGAGGTCCAGATTTATGTTGGGTTACACAGGTCTACAAACTTAAGCATCTGTAGTTGGATGAGAATCTAGACCTTTGACAGAGATATTGCTTCAGTATTTCCTCCTTTTCTCTCAGTCTCTGGTAATTTCTTTTTGCCGCTCATTCTCTCCTGATTACACTGCTCTCCTAATAATGTCCCCTGACATTATCAGTGCAGAGTTTTGCTTTCAACAGTTTCATAGTTTCTGAAAATATGGAAGATTCCTAACAGACAAGAAAAGTACAGTTTTCCTTATGCAGAAATTATTTGTTACTTCATAAGTAAACTTGAAACAGTAATATAACCTAAGAAAAGTTATTTTAGTCAAAATCCAAGGAAGTTAAAAGGACTGCAGATTCAATATGGAAGAATCTGAAAGGTTTATTTCAGAGTTGCCAATGCCACATTAGTTTAAGTGATTTTGCATCTTGTTTTTGTCTCTTTCTGGCCCTAGTTCCAGAATTCCTGGCAAGTATTTCACACACTACACTATTCTGCTGTGTTTTATTCTGTTTCTGCTAGCAGACTTACCCTACAGAGCAATTAAGTATTTATTAGGGTTGACACTTTCCTTTTTAGTTTCTATGTGGCAATCATTATGATAAACAAGAAAGTCTCATTTTCCTGTATTTTACTTAGGAGAGAAAATATAAGTGACAAGTCACGTTAAAATGTCACAACTATGGGTAGTTCTGTTTTAGTGTCAGGTTTGACATCCTTCCTAGCATACCTCATGTTAGTACTTATGGTTTATGTAAAAACTTTCTTAGTTATACCTGTGCATGTCAATATTCCAGAACTATGTTTTACTCCTAAAAAATTAGATTGTTTAGTGACAGCATTTTGCACAACCAACTATCCTAATATTCAGCTTGTTCTTAGTTCCATCCCATGAATTATGTTATAGTATGCAATTTTCTATTTCTCCATCTTGTTGACAAAAAAGAAATTATCTAGTATTTGGTCTTGAATACATTTATCTGTTTATTATGTATTCAGCAAAAAGTACAATAAGGTAGACTAGACAATATTAACTCCTTCTAAATTGTAAGTCTAAAATCATTTAAAAATATATTTTTTTAAATGTAAATTAATTATCTCAAGAGAAAATTCTTACTAAACATCAGTCAAGATTTGTATTCTTCTAAGTTTCTTAAAAAACATTACTTCATCCAGATTTATATTTATATTTTGTGTATTTTTTAACTTATTGTAACTGTACCTTCTCTTCAAGAAGAAATACTGTCGAGCAGAACCAAATGTTGCTGCATAAAAGATAAAGAAATCATTCTTCCAATAGAGCTAAAAAGTCCTCTATAATGTGAAAGGCTTCTGGATCTATTGGATAATTGACATAAGTACAACAATTAAACATGAAATATTCTTTAAGAATGTTTCTGGTTTTAAAAGTACAAAGACTATCATCATAAACCTCACTTAGATAAAACTAGCAGCTGTCTTTGGACCTTACATATTAGCGGCTCATTTCAGAAGCCAGACGTAGTGGTGCTCAAACATGCTTCTTTGCCATGTCTCAGGGTTTTGAAGTTGAATGCAGAACCCTTTGACCAGCTTATTGTTGATAATGAAGTAGAATTTCTAAAATGCTCTGGATCTGTCTTTAGATATTTTATTAAAAACAAGATCCTGTTCCTGAATTTATTAATCCCCACTTAATCTACTATCTCTTACCTGGTTAATTTTTTTGAAAATATAATAATAAAAGATGGAGCTAAGCACTTTTGATTTATAGCTTTTTACAGGAACTTAAAATACATTTTTTTTAATGCACATGCCACTGCTGTCATTCTGATTTTTTTCATGGATATGAAATTCACAAGATTTGAGCACACCTGACTGCTGATAAATGTGAAGATCACTTACAGGAGAAAATAATCTCCATCAATGTTCTTAAAATTCATGCCAACTTACATGTGTGAAACTTTTAAAAAGCAATTTTAGTAGAAAATGTGTTTAAAAGAAAACTGAAAGCAGAATTTTCTCCTAAACAATGACAATCAATTGGTTTACAATGTTATCTGTACTGATAGAGTACTATATCTGTGTATTTGTGCATTAAAAGATATACCTATCACAAATATCTGAAAGGAAACCAGAAGCTAGCTGATGAATGACTTTTGCATCAGAGTGGATATTATGAAAAATAATTATAATGGAGTGATCACAGGATGACTAATGACTATCTCTTTTTGAGTTAAAGGGTAATACATATGCAGGAAGGGAAATAAACAACTAACAAAAGGCTTCAAGGGGTAATCTCATTGTTTGCAGCTTAGCAGAGAGCCTCTTATACACTCAGTCATAGACTTATATAGCATACAGCAACTAAGATGCATTTCATGTGTGTGCTTAAGTATTTTAATAGGTGATTTCAAGAATGTCCATTACTGGAGCATTTCTCTGTCAGGACATTGGAGTCACTGTACTATTGAAAAAAAGTTAAAAATCTCACTGACCAGAAACTTCCTAAATCAGTGGATTGATTCACCACGTTCAATACCATCATCTACAAAAACAAAGCATGCCAGATCTGGGTCAGTGAGTCATCATGTTAAGTCCACCACATGGTCATGCCTGATACTGGGCCATCTGCCTGGCAATAATCATTTGTTCAAAATTAAATATAATGAGGACATGATCAGATAATATTAAAATAGGCATGTTTCTTGTTCTGCCTTTAAATTATAAATTTCTGTCCCATCAGTTTTCATTATGAAGTCCTTAATTTTTCATACATCTTTCTCTTCTAATATCAACTTCTAATTATCAATCTGGCTATTCTGAAATCTTTCTGATGTTATATTAGTCCACAGTAGTTTTCTCAATTTTTAATTAATATCTTCCTTAAAATTAGGTTTGTTTCTTGTAATCTTTTCATTTATTACCTCCACCTATTGAGTCTTCATCATTTAATCCTCTTCTTCTTTTCCTCGGTTGATTTTACTCTTTCTTCAATCTACATCCTTAGTAACATTTGACTTCTCCTTCAAATTCCTTGCAATATGAGAGCAAGAAAATTTTGCTATCTATCTTGGTTTTTTCTTGCCTCTCTTTTAAATGTCTTCATCTTATTTTATTTCTTAATTTTCAATATCTCTTTTGCTTTCATAGTTCTTTGTGAAGTCCTATTTGGTTTGGCCAGTCTAGCATTTTCATTACTTTATTAATATCCTGCATGAATATATGTGAATTCAACCTCCTAACCTTTTTTACTAAAGTATTGTAAAAAATGAAGTTTAGATGTATTTGAGGCATACAGCCATACTACATTAATTTTTTTCTTCTATTCCAAGCTTGAACCTGATTTTCAGCTCCACTTTTCTCTGTGTTTGGAAAGCAAGAACTTTTCAGAGATTATTATTTCTGTCAGCATTTTGAGTGGCTAAAATCTTTTTGCAGCCCTTTAGCCTTTGGTGTTATCACAATAATAATGTATTGTATTTTTAAGAAGCTTGATAAATAATAGAAAACATATATCGAGAAACAGAAGATATAATCCTACATAGCTGGATTAAATAATTCTGAACTTAGACGAAGAGTGAAATTTTCCAGATCGAAGGGAAGGCAATTTTTCTACAAAATTGACAAAGAAAATATAACAACATACAGTCCTTCAAATATCAGAAAGGACCATACTGATTTTTAACCCTTCAGAATTTATTTCAATACAAATAATTTTATACAAGGATGAGCAACCTCAAATTTAGTAACAACTAACTACTGTACACACAACTGCATTGCAAGTTTTAAAGATAAGGGAAATCAAATAATGTTTTCTGTTTGGAAGTGCAGCCTATTGTTCATTTCATATTTTATCAGCTGTCAATACTTTCTTTTTAAATGTGGCTAAATGAACTATTTATCATGAAAAAAAAATCCTTTTAGAACTCATACTTGTGTTTTTCAAGCAAAATACAGATCCTGTCAATGAATTTTGATTTTAGCTTCTGTGTGCAAATATTATCTAGAAAACACTTAAATAACTGATAAGGTATACAAGCCTACTTTTCTTATCAGCTCATTTTTTTTCTGTGTTGCGCAGTTACAGTGACATGTACGGTCCTCTAAGCCAAGGTGGTTCCATCGTGGAAGCAATTTTTTCTCATCCTTCATTTTGTTAGACTAACCCAAAATGTTTTAGATCATATACATGAAAAGATCTTTTGCATTTTAATTTCACATTCAGAGGCTTTAGAATGGTGTGTTCTGATGCAAAATTTCTCACATTTTGGATTGTGGTATTAAATTTCTAGGGCAGACTCACCTTTACTTCTTCTATGCAGTATATACTGCTTAATGAAGTTGTATCTTACCCTCCAAAATGGAAAACAGGAATTTTTTAGCCCAAAACTTTTCAAACTTCTAGTTTCAAATAAACCCACAGGAGCACAGACATAATATTGAGACGACCTCTAACTATTGGAGTGCATTTTTTATGGAATTCTTTTTGTTAGGTCTCAAATTTATAGTCCTAGACAAAGCATGAAAATTTGTTGAACTCCTTTCCAAGGCCCAATTCAAGAGAAAACTATTTTATCTTTATATGATGATAGGACTTACCATTGAAGTAATTGACTGAATACAAAGTCTATTGATATCTGACATCAGAGTTTCCTAAGTCCAACATTTGAGTTTGGAGAACCAAAAACATTCTCATTACTGAATATTACATTACATGCCTTCTTGAGGAAAAGCTACATAACAACCCCCTAATCCTACATCTCACAATTCCTTTCTCACATCATCAACCTTATATTTTATCAGTCTCTACTCGATTCAGAGGAGAACCCTGATACAAACATGGGCCATTTCAGTTAAACAAGTTTTCTACCACACAAAGGAAGAGAAATAGTGATGGATGTAGAAATGTACACTGAGAATTAAAGAAGAATCCAAATAGACAAAAGCAGACACATCTTTCAGTGTCCTGGAAAAACTCCCATTATAAAGGTAAAACAAGTGTATTGCATGCTGGCTACAGGAGACACAGAAAAATTAAAGAAAGAAAAAAATTAAAAACAACTTTACATAAAATAAATTTTTTGTGTATTTGAGTGCTGTAGATATGAAGACTTTCCTTCTTCATTTTTTCCTGTTTGTTTGGGGTTTTTTCCTTCGTTTTCTCTTTTTTTTCCAGTAACTTTTTTTTTTTTTTTTTTTTTAGGTGCCTAATCTTTTTGGTCCATTTTGATTTATCACATTTTTAATGTGATAGTATTCATAATCTGAATATATTAATTCATCATTGCAATCACCTTGAAAAGTTATTATCTTGAAAAGAAATTATTTGTGTGAATAAGAGAAAATCTTAGGAAGTACTTAGACAATACTAACCTTTTCTGAATGCTTTGTGATAGCTATTTTTTTACATTTAAAATTAATATAGTTAATCCAGGAAACAAGATAAACCAAATTTTAATAGAGAGTCAGTCAGGTTAGGCTGACACAGTTGACAATACCTAAAGAAATAGTTGAAGAGCTGGGATTATAAATCCTGTCCTCAAATCCTACAGTGAGCTCATGAAGCATTGTCAACTCTTTTTTTTTTTCCTAATATTTGGCAATTTTTCCTAAAACTTGAATTTCCAGCAGAAATTTCTCACTTCAAAAATTTCCTTTTAGCTTTAAAAGCTAACTGTATCTTGTAAATGTGTTCCAATTTAGGAGAAAGAATGACTAAGTGCTTCAGATCTCAGGCTCTATATGACAGTATTTCTCAGCAAAATTTTCTGTGGGTGATTATGTACTGATTCAATAAAGTGATCATTATATTTTGGCATCATATTTCTTACCCAGCTTGTCGCTATTAAACAGGCATCACTACAATAGTTTCCTTATCTTTTAGCAGACAGGGGCTAAGAACAGCTGGATGATTCATCCAGTATCCATTAACACTATCTGAAAAGAAGAGCTACCAATTCCACATTCCTAGTGATCAAATTTTTATTATTGTGTCTTCTTTATGAGTATCTTGAACAGGCAATTCAAAAGAAATTATTTTCTTTAATAATTAATTATGTGAATATCAAAACTATCATTTTTAGAAAATAAAAAACCAATAAACCTGTAACTTTATTAATCACAAGAAAAAAAAATAATAAATATACCCTGCTATAAGGGTATATGCCAATTATATAGCAAGATGCTCTCAAGAACAAATAGAAATATGTTTGTATTCCTCATCAGGGTATCAGTCTATAACAGAATAATTCAAAGAACACAGAAGTAAACTGATGCTTACGTGTCCATGGACTTAGTAAGGTTGAACCTCAAATCTGTTCCATCTTAAACTCATCTGTAATCTGTTTCATAAGGTATTGAAAGTCCATTTTCTCTCCTGAGTTGGTTTGGTCTCTTTCCCCCTTTATAGATGTTTAATTTCTTCTTTGTTACTTTGTCCTCATTGTAATAACTTCCTTATTTTGTATCTTTTTTTAAACTTGGCTTAGCTTTGCCTGTTTTTCTTTTCCAAGAGTATGGTAGACCTTATAAATTTCAATTTAATCATTGGATTGTAGTTATTTTTCAATATTTCCTGTGGCAAAAACACTCCTTAACCACATTTTTAGGCTTAGATAGGACATATTTCTCAGTACTGCAACAATTTATCTGCTTACATACTGACACTTTGAATTGCTAAGGACTTATAGCAGTTACCCCCTTGTGGTAACCAATTTAAACACACTGTCAAATCAATTTAAATATATTTCTTTCAAAATTATATAGAGCTTCCAATACTATCAGCAATATTTCCTTCTTTATTTTTCAATTAACGCAAATATCTTGTCCAAAATCAGTATTATATTTCTCCGGAATTTAAAATATACTAAAACTCACATTTTGTATGAGGTACATGAGAACTTTTCATGAATAAAAGCAATAATTAACATGCTTCCTGCTACTCAAAGAGTGTTTTTTTTAATGCTTACTTGCATATTTTGTGTGTGTGTTAAAATTTTTTGCTCTTTTTTCTTACTTTTGCACAATTGAGATCCTAGAAGATGTATATTTTTGCATTGGAATAGTAACCCATCTTTAGAATTGTATCTAGGGAAGTCAAAACATTTATGCTAACACCCTTTCTGAGTGATCAGCTGAGAATTTTTCATAGACAGAGCATGAGGTCTGAGAACCTGATTCTCACTGGCATCTTATACATGTTATATGTGACCTAGCTCCTAAATGACGAATATCTTGTGGAAGCCTAATGGCTCACATGTCCTAGAAGTTGTTCACAGTGTAGAATATTACATTTCAGGTGATTTAGAGTGTTATTATGAGCATTTAATGTTCTTCTGTAGACATAGAAAAGACAGTTACTAATGTTAATTAAAAAAAGAAAACAAAAAAAAAACAGCAACTGAAAATTATCTTTCTATTCCACTATAGTCTTAATCTGTAAGTCTTGTGTCAAAGTTTCATTTGTTCATTTCTTTGTAACCAATATCTAAATTTCAACACCTGGGAATTTTAAAAATAATTATTCTTTCTTCTTTCTTTCAAAGGAAAATAAATTAATTGTGGGAACTTCCATCCTGGAGGATTTTTTTCAAGCTTAGTTTTAAACTGCATCCAAACTAACAAAACAATGTAAGGAAGAAAACCTTGCAAATTGGCGACTGGAGTAGACCTAGAATTAAATAAAATTAATGCCTGACTACCTTGTTGAATGGAATAAATATTTCTATATTGTTCTCTTAAATTGCTTCATAATTAAGGAAAAGTTATAGGCCAAGTTAAGGTCTCCCTTAACTTCAGAGCAATGATGTCTCACCATTCACTGTACTGGGAAATCAGAAAGTCATCTCCAACCGAGATGTCTAAAGACTAGAAGCTGTCTGCAGAATGCAGATGTAGACCCAGTCAAGGAAGATAAACCAAGCGACAATCTGCAGATGAGTCACGAAACAGAGAAACTCAGCCTGGGGAGCTAGTACAATTTATATGTCTGTATTTCTTTTGAACTCAGACACTTCAGAGGCTCACCTACCAGTGCTCTCCTTAATAAGCTGAACAAAAAGCTGATGTACAAGTTATGCCGTAGAATACATTCTTGTATGTTCATCAGTAGAATTTAAGGATATCCTTTTGGTGACAACAAATCTTTCTCAGAAAAAAACAGAGTGCTTAAAGCACTAGCAGAACAAGATCCTTATTAAAGAACTAAATACATAAATTTTCCTAACTTACTTGTACTTACGAAACAGCCTCTATCTGAGAGATACACAATGGTCATTCTTGTGAAATAAAGGGTCCATATGTAAGCAGGCGCCTTTAAAGCTATGGCTCTTCGAGTGGCTCATATTGCAATTTAAACTGGAAGCAGGTTAGATTTTGTGGGTTTGTGAACTATGATTTTGGTTCTCATTAGGGAAGATCAGCTAAACTCTGAAATGTTTCTGATATTCCCAAATTGAGGAATATGAACAATTATTCTGTTCACTATGTACTGCTTTTATATTTAATTTGGTTTAATTAGCTGATTATCAAGAGGCACCAGTGTCTGAAAATCCAAATAAAGTTGCAACATGCTATGTATATATCTTACTTCAATGCACACCAATCTCCATGCCTTAGGCTAAATGCTAGATTATGTGGGGTTTTACTTGAATCTTTGTACTCGCAATTTTTCACTTTTAAAATGAAAGCATATCTGGTTTATGTTTGTCAATGAGTTGGATTTAGAAAAGCAATTTCATTGGATCTAAATTAGATGTGTGTTATCTTGAAGTTACCCAACATCCTCCATTGCCCAGAAAGATACTTTACGCTCTTTGCCAAAAGAGGCTAAATGTATTTCCTATCAAAACTACCTCATCGCATAATATTTCTTCTTATTTGTGTTGTTCATACAAGGCATGTGAATTCCATTAATTCCAAAGCTGGGAAACTGTGCTGAAAACAGCAAGATCCCAGGCTGAAAAATGCGTAATTTATATACTATAAGCTTGGTATAAGATACATATTTAGTTTACTGACTAAATAGAATTACGCTTACTACAACACAAAGAGATTAGACTTGTAGTCTGTATTAAAAATATATGAATCTTGACATCTTGAATCTTGAATCTTTACAATGGGGCAATGTACATTCCCAATGGTAGCCACCCATGTCTGCAACTCTTACACCAAGAAAACCCATGTGGAAACTAATTCAAAGATAGACAATTAGAAAAGAAAAATCCATGCAATCTCTTACAAGATGATCAGTTTTGAAGACTCCCTTTCCCCTACCTACAAATACGAGTAAAAGTTGTAGTAAGTTTTAACATTATTATCATGACACATCCTATGGCCATTGCCTGATGTACACTAAAACAATTCTTAAAAGATAAAAAAGATTTTAAAGATTCCTCTTGAATGCATCTTCTATTCTAACAGCAATATAATCCTACTTTGTAATATAAATGCTTTAGCTTCATGGAACAATGCTTATCTTGATACAGGCGACTTCCAGTGTGTGCAAAGTAACATTGAGAGCAAAAATATCTAGACTAAACTGTACAGTTCCTAGTGAAAAGCCTCAAATGATAAGACAGAACTAAATTTTGGAAGGGTTTCTTTGATTACATATTCCTAGTAAATTATTTTCTGACATAACCTCTTTCAGAAATTTCATTTTACTTCCAAAGTGTGTTAGGGTATTATAGAATGTTGTATTTTTGGGAAAAACTCTAGATTTCATTTTATCACCTCCCTGTTCAAAGCTAGACTGGGCATATCAGGCCCTGCCAGGCTCAGTTCAGATGGTAGAGTATCTCCAAGAATCTCCATTCTCTTTGTGCAACTCTACAACCTCTCTGCAAAACTTTTTCTGGTTTTCAACTATTCTGATGGTAAAACTATTTTCTGTAATGTCCTGCCAAAACATCCTGTGTTGCAGCTTCTGCTCATTAGCTCTATCTACGTGCTGGAGAAGATATTAATTCCATCCTCTGCACTTTCTCAGCTGGTATTTGTGGATAGCATTAAGATCTCACCCAAAAATCTTCTCTTCCCTAGGCTGCACAATCCCTGCCTTCCAAGCCTTTTCTTGTACGCATGCTAAGTGCTTTATCTGGTTTAGTATATTAAATTCCATTTTTGACCTATTTCGTCACATCCACTTGGTTCATGAATGATTGGAGCCACCAGTACACTGTAAATGAAGGACTGCCCTCAAAAGATGATAAACCAGCAGCTGGCAATGAGTCCAAGGCAAACAGGGCCGTCCCTTTGGGCCAACCCTGACTCTTACCTCCCAGGGTGAGCTGAACAGGATAGTAATGGTAATGAGCTCCTTGACAGTCTCAGTCAAGGGATTAAACAGGTCAAGGACTACACATGGACTTCTGCAAAAAGCAAGAGACAGAGACAAGGCTGGAAACACTTCTAAAGCTTAGACTCATGGCCCAGGAGACAAAGATGGGGAAGGCAGTGGTATACCTACAACTTTAGCTTAGGAAGGAACTGAAGGAGCTTGTAGACCAGTGGGGTAATAGACAACATGTCCAAGAAACTTAACTTGTCTAGTCAGCTCAGAATCATCTGTATTACTTGCTCCTATCCCATTGCCCTTCTTATAGTTGTTGGGGTAGATAAAGTCTCCTAGGATGAAAAGGCATATTGTTTTGCACAGCCTCCTTCTGATGCTTGAAGAGGTTTTTCTCTTACTGACTTGGTGTCCTGTAACAGACACCCCTTAAAGTGTCTGCCACAGTCATTTGTGCTCTGATTTTCCTGATAAGTACTTGATGGACCCACTAACCCTTCTCAGCATTAATTCTCTTCCTGTGCTAGGTTCCTCCTTCCCCCTTCACCTTTTCTGCCTGTCCCCACTAGAAAGCCTTCTTTCCTTCATCATCAGATGCTAGCCAGGTGAGTTACCTTTATCACATTTATTTATTCTTAGAGAAATCAGAGAAGTGCAGAGGTGTGCACAGATTTCTAATCTATCTTGTCTCTCAGTTCATTTACATTTGCATAGGTGCACTTGAGGTAGCTCCTCTTCAGCAAAAGAACTGAGATGATATCATCTATGCCTGTGTGTGATGTGCCTTTAAGTCACCCTCAGAGCTCTGCAGCATCCTACCACGAGAAAGTTAACCCAAGAGAAGATCAGAAAGGGCTAACCCTATGAGGGTTTGCTGGTCACCAACATTTTCTCCACCATCTCAGATATAAGCCTCCCAGGACCAAAAACCTCCCAAGACAACAGCGTGATCCCCACATTCCACAGAGGTGTTGTGTCCTTTGTACTTCTACAGTGCTTTGATACTTCCATTTCTCATCATGCTTTGATCATTAGTCTCTGTCAAACCAATATGATGTCCTTTCCATTGGCTTAGCAGGCATGAAGTCCTCCAAGTATAAAGTCATACGCTTGTTTGTTCACTTTTAAATTATCAGCAACAAATAATAATATGTTAAAGCACATTCTGTCTAAGTAAAACTGAAGTATCAGACTAGGAAGTATGTCCTTTACGGCTTGAATATAACTTAATTTAGGGAAGTTTGGGTGAAGTCTGATGCTATATGTGAGTGAACACTTCTGAGTAATGCTAAAATAACTCGATGGCTCTTGCTATGCTTGTATTTCTGTACTGCTTCTAATAAATTGTTTTCCAGGATTTAACCTTGGGATAGATTTTTGTTTTTTTTTTTTTAATATGTTTCTGCCTCAGGCTCGATATGTGTATCCTGTGTTTTGTGGATTTTTTTCCTGGTGTCTGGATGTTGAGACAGCAAAGAGGTGCACATGTTTTTAACACTGAGGCTTTAGAAAAACACATTGCTTCATATTTTTAAGAAAATAATAATAATAATAATATTAATACATTCTTGAGAAGTCCCTGTTAGAGTTTAAGCCTACCAACTTAAAGCCTGCTAGAGTTTAAGTCTAGCAACTCTGACAACAGAGTTCCTTATGTCATGGTTAAACACTTAAATTTATATAAATTGCACAAAATTATTGATTGATATCTTTTGGTGTTCTTCATCATGTATAATGTAGATTCATT
>VXBQ01012534.1:35349-53366 GCA_013400175.1 Phainopepla nitens
AAACCAAAAAAAAAAAAAAAAAAAAAAAAAGATGCTTGGTCAAATTGAAAATCTAAGAATATTCTAAATGATACATTTATATTTTCAGTTTTTCAGTTAAAAGTACATATTTTTATGTCGTGTTCATTGTTATTGAAAATATAACTCAAATCTGTCTCACTTTAATTAATTACCTTAATGTATGTGCATTGTAGTCTTATAGTCTTAATGTGCATTATAATACTATAGTCTTTCTTCCTTCCTTTTCTCACTTCCTTCCTGAATCCCTGAGCCTTCTGTCATTTTTTTCTTCCTCTTCTTTTTCTCTTCTTTACAGAATGTGACCAAATAGGTCCTGCACTTCTGCAAAATAAAATAGCACAGAGCTGAAATCCCTTTCTTGTGTAAATTTCTGTAACAAGTAAAGTAGCCCACATGAGTTGGTCGGCCATGGCCACACTGCTTTTCTAATGCTTTAGTTTTCTTGCAAAGGGAAATACATTTTTAATCAGCAATCTCCAAAACAAAGGTACATTGTTTTCCAAAATAATACAGCAACATGATGAGATACATTTTGTAAATCTGCTACATGGAGGCACACATGTCCAATATATACAAAAAAATTCCTTTTTTTTTTTGTTGATAAGAGATATTTTCTATAATTAGGAGGTGTCAGAGAGAGATTGTTTATTGTCCCAAAGGTGTACTTCAGAGAGCCAGGCAGTCTTTTCCCATGATAAGGTGTAGGTGTAGCACTTGCTATTCTTCAATGTAGCATTTGGTATTCAGCCAATAACTGTTTGGCATTATCAGATTTCTGGTATTCCATTACCTGCTGCTTTTGGTATTCCAAACAACCCCTACATCTGTAAAAAGAAGTAGTGATAGTTGCAGTAATAAAGCAACAGTCTAATACCTGTATCAAAATTTCTACAGGCACTTTCAAATAATTTTACATGTTTTTATTACTTTTCAAACTAAATTAAAGTCCTAATCTTTAATTCTTTACAAGACTAATCCATTAATGGTTAAATTACAGAAGGACCCGCAAATCATTTGGTTGGCTGAGAATTCCCATTTTCAGTGCAACAGAAACAGGCATTCTGTTTTCTATAAGGTTTTCATGAATCTAGACCTGAATAAAGACTAGATTATAATATTAGCAATTCCCTCTGAACAGTAATCCAGTAATCCTAATTTTTAGTCTCTTGGCTTTTCAACAAGAAAAAATTGCTGGGTTTTAATTTCTAATTTGTGAAAACTGCATCACCACTACCTGCATAGTTATCATAGTTATTAGGTTCTAAAAAAAAAAACCTTAAGAAACAGTGATCATTTGGTAAATATATATGAATTTCTTATATGAACTACTCCTCTTCAGACTTAGCAGAGATGACTGAAATAATGTTGGGTTTTATGTTTTGCTTTGGTTTGGTTTGGCTTTTTTTGTTAACATTGTGTGGACTCTAGATTTACAGAAGTGTTGAATCTAAAGCAAAAATTATTACAATTACAGAATTTAAGGGAATTTAAAGAAAAAAGATATTAAATTGCCCCAATGACATTATCTAAAGTGATAATTTGACATTCAAAATTTTTGAGGCCCACTGAAGTTAACAGCGAAAAATAAACCATTTTGTTTCATTTGTTTTAGCATCCTTTTTTAAAAAATGGTTTGAAGAAAGTTTTATTCTTCTCAGAAGTATCTGTCTTTTATAGTCTTAAAAATTAAATGTTACCTCAGATTTTATCAGTGTTGGTGTAGGAACTAATTCTACTTACCTGTTAGTTTGATTCCAATTATTTGGGTTTTTACTTTTTTTTTATTTTATATGAATAATAAAAAAAAAAAGATATTCGACATTCTTCCATTTTCCAAAATTTGCTGTCTGCATGATGTTCCTTTAAAGCACTACTAAGATAGCAAGCTGGAAGATTGTGTTAGTACAAAGATGCTAAGCACTCTAAGAAAGTATTGTACTTGCTATCATAGCTCCTTCCTTTGCAGTCAAAGAGTGAATTGTGATAAATCATGTAAACAATTCTACTCTGTGGAAAACTTTCTTTAAATGATGATTTGCTCATAATTACATCTTTATTTTTGTATGTGCTTTCTATATTTAAGGAAGATGCTGTCAAAGGAATAACAGCCACATTACTGTTGTGTATATAATTGGGAACAGTCTGCTCTGATGGATAACAATAAATCTTTAACCAAGCTTTCACACATTTGTTTCCTGTTAGGCTACTGCATTAACCTTTGTTTTCAGCTAGTATTTGTTTATCTACTTGCTGCAGCACTTTGCTTGCATTTGTTGCTTTCGTGTTTACTCAGGGTCTTCAGAGGGTGAGAAAGGATTTTGCATTTCAGAGGAGCTTAACCTTGACATATTTACATCATTATTAAAGCCAGGTGGCCTACACAGAGGTCAACAACTTCTCAAAAGGAACATGATATCTAGTATTTTGCTTTGTGAGATCAGAGTTAAGAACTTTGCTTTCTCAGAAGGGGCTCAGGAGGAGCCAGGAAAGGATTTTGTTTCTTTGCAAAATGGGAGTGTTTTGCTTCGTTGAATCAGTTTCACAGAATCACAAATCACTAGGTTGGAAAAGACTTTCAAGATCTTCAAGTCCAACTCCTGCCCTAACACCTCAACTAAATCATGGCCCCAAGTGCAACATCCAGTCTTTATTTAAACACATCCAGGGACGGTGACTCCACCATCTCCCCAGGTAAACAATTCCAGTACTTTATCACCCCTTCTGTTAAAAACTTCTCTAATATGCAACCTAAATTTCCCTTGGTGCAACTTGAGACTCTGTCCTCTTGTTCTGTCAGCTGCTGCCTGGAGAAAGCGACCAACTCCCACCTGACTGCAGCCACTCTTCAGGGAGTTGTAGGGAGTGATGAGGTCACCCCTGAGTCTCCTTTTCTCCAGGCTAAACACCCCCAGCTCACTCAGTCGTTCCTCACCGGGCTTGTGTTCCAAGCCCCTCACCAGCCTGTTTGGTTAGCCTTGTCTTTCCTCTGTATAAGGTTCAATTCCTCTGACTCCAATCTCTAATTTAAACAGTGGAACTTTGCTATAGATTAGATATATTTTTTTAAGTTTATTTCTCATAGAATAAAAGTTTAAATATATAAACGCAAATGTTTCTAATAATGCAGTTTGTGATCGGGTTTTCCCACTGAATTTGAAAAAATATTCACAGGAAATGTCATGCATATAAATGCGTTATTTCTTGTAGTATATTTATTGTACACACAGCACAAAATTCTACTTCATTGATATGCTAGGGAGACATTCAGTGAAAACACAGCTCTTATCTTCGAGTTCCATAGGAAAGGCTGGTTACATTGCATTTTCTGACCAGCTGTACTGAAGAGTAATATCTTCATTTGGGGGTGGATGGAGTAATTAAGTAATCAGTTCAAAAGTGCTGTTTTCTAGATTTGAAAAAGAAGATATTTTCTCTGAATGTTAATGTAGTTTACAGGCTCTGGGCTAGACTATAAACTCTGTTTTTCAGTTGCAAATCTCAACAAAAAAAAAACAACAAAATGCAGAATCGGCAAATGCAATAGAATATTTCTAAGATAGTGTCTTCACATTTTATCTCAGTTGCTATAACCATTTCTCAATAGGGAGGCCTTAACAGGGGTTTTTATTGCTGAGATCAGAAAAAACAAGTCCCACATATCCTAAGTAATAAGCATGTCAATAAAGCTTTAGTGAAAATAAGTATAAGCATGCAGTATCACAAAGAACTCCTTAAATGCTGGCTTAAAAGAGTGTTATTTGTCAGTAATAATACAATTCTAGTAACAGTCTTTGTAAAAACTTTCAGTCTGCTCCTACTTAATATGCAGCAAGCATAACATAAATTAAGGTAAACGATAAATAACAAAACCTTTAGAATGGCTATATTTTGGCAATATTTTAGGATTTTAAAAAAAACCCCAGTGTATTGGTATCACATGTATTCTATTTCACTTTTACACACTTCTTTAACAGAAGAGCTAAATCTTTGTAGGCTGGAGGATTAGTATCTTTAAACTGGCAATATCACAGTGCTCAAAACATAGAAGTTACATAGCCATTCCTGAAGTTTTAAAAGAATTGGAAGACTGACTAATTTCTAAATTAAGACCAGGCTATCAAGGGTTATCTTGTGTCACATAAATAATTACATGGGATTATTACTGTCACACTCTCTTACCTCATCTCAGTTCTTAGGTTTAAATAGCTCCAGATGAACTTTGGGCAAAACAGATGAATGCTTGAATCTGACTAAGTAACTCATCTATACTCATGATTTAAGATACTAAATCTAAGAGCCCAGAAATTAAAAGCCACTTACATCATCTGTTCTTCTAACACAATCTGGTCACATTTTTGATTTACAGCTAATTGTTCTGCACAGTTGTGTTTTTTTTTTTTTCACAGCGTTTTTCATTAAAAAAAAAAAAAAAATTAAAAAAGAAAAAAAGCCCACCAACCACAAAAAAAACCAGCTTGGAAGAACTATTTTTTACCCTTCAATATGCTCCATTCTACGTAGAAGGCAAGTTTCATTCTGTCTTTTAAAATGGAAATGCAATCCAGAAAAGGAAGAGCCAAATTGCTTCTGATAAACATGGCTCTCTCTCTGGAAGCTTCTAGGTTTCTGGATTTCGAAAAAATATGCACTATATTCCAAAGAAATATCAGCCTAAAGTCAGGCTGCCATAGGCAGATTTAATATGCATTCCTATTATTTGCAAGTTGAGTCCTTGGCATCCATGTTTCTTCACTGCAAGTGAGTATTTCCTAGAGGCTGAGTAACATCCCAAATATTCAGCAAACTGTGTTTCCTCTTCTGAAGCTGTATAGGCAAAATGTTGCCCGCCAAATTGTGAAAATTTCTTGACTCACTCTGGATTCATTAAAGTTTTCCTCTTTTTTTTTTCTTTTTTTTTAATATGTGGCTGAATTTCTTTGATATGATAATAGATTTCTATAGAAAAACAGTATTTGAGGACAACAGTTAGGATGTGCTGATGATAGCTGCTTACTATAAGGCACAGGGAATCACACAGCAACCGTTGATGAATGTTCCCAACAGTATATACATAACTGTCTTAAAATCTGGTTTTGTTACAAATACATTTATATTAATTCATAATAAGTATTTAAACTTCTTTCTTCAAAAGTAATTTACCATTTGAATATTTTTTCCCATTACCATTATATAGTCTTTTTAATATTTAATTCAAATCCTAGCTTTGTACAGTTACCTTCGGAGAATCTTATGGATCTGTTGATTGGCTAAAATTTCATTACAGCAACAGATTCCTGTGGGAAGGAACTGACTGTATTCATTTGTAAGATTTTTGTTGTCCTGACTGCATGAATCATTGCAGTGACTAAGTGTTCATTTCTGTCTTCTGACTTTCTTCAAACTGCATTTTCTAGGCAGTCCTTTTTTTGTCTTCTCCTATTACAGCTCTGGAGACTTTTTATTAATATCTTTGATGCCTGTAACGTTCTAGAATTGAAACATATTCAGTTACATTCATTTATCAATAATTTAGCTTTCTGATTTCTATTATTATATATTTTCAAAGTAGCAGAAGGCCAAATAAAGTGCATTTTCTAACATAGCACTGGAATGCAGAAATTAATATAATACTGTGTAAGAGTGTTCTTCCATGAATCAAGGAAAAAATAAAGATGTGATTTCTAGAACCAATGATTTGTCCCTGAAACCAAGTATCTTTCTCATCACATCAGAATTTTGTAAAATTTGGTTTTGAAAGCTTTGAAAGGTCAGCATCATATAGCCTCATAGCAGTGAATTCTACTGTAACTTACACAGTGTAACGCTTCAGCTGACTGTCAGCCCTCAAAGGCAGCATTCTGTGCAGAAGTACAGCCAGACTGTCTACTGAGAGTTTGTTTCAGTAATGGTGAGCACACTGTGGGGTCCCAGCAGTGTTCCCAGGCATTTGAGAGGCCTGGC
Source organism: Phainopepla nitens (assembly GCA_013400175.1). Lineage (NCBI taxonomy): Eukaryota > Metazoa > Chordata > Aves > Passeriformes > Bombycillidae > Phainopepla > Phainopepla nitens. The sequence continues at coordinate 41,332 of VXBQ01012534.1, forward strand.
CCTGGCATGAGCTCCCATGGGAGTCAGAAGTTCTGTGGCTTAGGGGCTGCAGGGGCCTCTGAGGCCTCTCTCTGGGGCCACAAGCAACAGTCTGCACTTGCAGGAAGCATGCACTGGTAGGGGGTTTGCAACAGGAGAAATGAAGCTGTGGGAGGAGGTCAGCAGACCACGTGTCTTTCCAGGCACTGCGCTACAAGAGCTGACAGTACTGTTCCAAGTTGCACTGAGGAAGCAGAGACAGCACCTATGCATGTTAGACTGGGAAGTGGAGACAATCAGGCTGGTAAAGATTGTGATCTTGAGAACTCTGGCACCAGAATGATTGTTCCTTCTCCACATGCACCTATGACCTGCAGAGCAGATTTGGGGACCCAGCACAGGGAAAGGCAGGACTTCTTCCCAAAAAAGACCTTGATCTGCCTGTGCTTGAAACCTGTGGCAGCACTGGCAGGATGAGGCAAAGAATGGTGGTGGGAGACTCCCTGCTGCAGGGATGCAGGCTGCTAAGCTGACTTGGCCTGTTAGAAGGGGATATTTGCTGCATGCTGAGGGGTGTGGTCCAGAACATCATGGATAGGCTGACAAAGTTTGTTCAGCCTGACAGTTGGTCAGACTATTATTCCACATTTCTTCTCCATACAGGCACAAGCAACATGCCTGGGAGATTTAGGACTTCATAAGCAGTGACCACATATCTTCAGAAAATGAGAAAAAGGGCTTCATGCATGGTGCATGGTAACTTCTGCCTGGTCCTGCTGGTGAATGGGAAAGGCTCATGGAAAAAATGGGTGAATTTTGGAAGTCAAAAGGTGGTTGTACATTTGGTGTTGGCAATAGAGTTTTAATTTTTAAGACTATGTAAGCTTTGTGAGGGAAGCTTGGAAGAGAAGGGATCCATCTGCCCGAATAGGGAAAAGTGTGTTTGTTACCAAGCTGAGCAACCTAAACAATACTAATCTGTTAACAAGAAGGAAGGGAAAGAGTGCTCAACAATCAAATGAAGAAGCTATGCGCCAAGTTGGCAAACAAAATAAGAGGGATGATGTAAACACTAAGGACTTCATCAGATGGACTACTGCCATTGACAGAGGCAGACTCTTCGCGAAGGACAGATTGGAAAGTAAAAAAGAGAGGACTGCCTTTCATGTAAGAGAGCAGGATTTATGGCATTCTTTGTTTGGGTGATGGGCCAACAGAATTAATGTGCAGACCAAAAGTGGGAAATATTGTGATAGGCACCTGCTATATTAATGAAGAACAAGCATATTATGCCTTCCGACAACTTCATAATCATAGGCCCTTGTCTTCCTGGGAGAATTGACTCAGCCCAATGTATGAGGGAAGGATAACACAACAGGGCACAAGTAATTCAGAAGCTTTCTGAAGTGCGCTGCCAACATCTTCTTGACACAGACAATTAAGGAACCAGGAACAGCAGATGAACTACTGGACCTAGAACAGAACTGGAAGAAAGCAAATTCTTCCTATCTCCAAGAAAGCGATCAAAGGTATTTGGGAAACTACAGGCCAGTCAGCCTCACCTTGGTCCATGAGAGTTCATCTTGTTCACACAGACAGTTGTTTACTTTTCCTCAATTTAATTTGGTTTTGGTTCTGTTTTATAAAAAGTTCTTATTTAATCTGCATAGTAGTTCTTATTTAATCTGCATAGTTTAACCTATAACATCTTTAAGTCATATGCAGTGGTTTGAGCAGCAGTGAAAAATATAAAATAAAAAAAATGAAAAATGCTCTTGGATGAGTTTAATGTCTTGCCAAAAACTAAAAAAAAAACTTTATCTGGATAGCACTTAAAAATAGTTAAGCTATTAGTTGTTCTTTGGACTTTTTTTTTTATTTAATGTTATCCTTAGTACTTTAAGTTTTCTTTAGTAGTAATTTTACTAAATATGAAACAGAAGATTTTAACAACTCTCTCAGGAAATCAGGAAAAAACAGAGCTCTTTTATTAGTCCACTGTGTTCACATAATTGGATCACTTGCCCTCTGCCACCACTGAGTGAAACATTTGTATTGACTCACAGGTCAAGTATCTATTAAAATAGTGATAAATCAATCACCATCCTTGCCCTTATGCACAGAAGTACAGGAGCTCTGAAGTAATGACTGCTGTTCAATGACAGCTTAGTGGGCTTTTCTGTCTCACATAATGAGACCGAAATCTTGGGTAGTTAATTAAGGCACTGTATATTTGAACACCTTCATAAAAAGTCAGTGAATCAGTTGACACAAATCAAGGCGTGAATCCAAGGATCTGCAGGTGGGATGAAGCGCACAGAGCCTATCAAAGCTCATCACATTTGAAAGTCAAAGACATGAGTTCCTCAGCTGGAAAATTCAAAATTATGTGTGCTTCTCTTTTCCTTGGTCTTTATTGCTTTCTTCTGAACAGCATATAAGAGCTATGTGTACTGACTGTAATTTATACACAGAAATGTAACAATCAATGTTTTTATGCTTAGTGTATGTAAACAGTTATTAGCAGTATCCCATAACATTTCTATTGAAATAATTCTCTGTAATTATTTTCTTTACATTTTCTCTGAGAGATATTGCTTGGCTGAATTGGCAGATTTGGCCAGCCTGTTTGTATTTCCTTAATAAACGCAACATGAAAATAATCTTGCAAGGTGGCAGGGTGTTTGGGCATGTCAGTGTAATTATTGCAGAGGAGAGGAAGCATCCTCATAAGATGATCAGTCTATTTAGTGAAAATAAAAATCCCTGATGAGTTTTCTTCCTTTATGTTTTCAGAGTATAGCTTTTACCTATCTATATTGTGGTAACTTCTTACAGAAAATTCCGTGGGAATAAATATTTTGATCTCTGGTGCATGTCTCATTCTCACTTTCCAAAATTACCCTAGCCATTTGAGACTAGACCTTAAGGAAAGTCTTTTCATGTCTCAGGATAATAACAGACTTTTCTAGAAGCAGTATTAGGATTTGGGACTCTATTAAATCATACAGACCTCTCACTCACTGAATCCTCCATTAGACCTTGCTGTAAAAATACATGAAGGACTGAAGAAAGCAAAGGCAGTTTCTCTTTTGAGAACAACTTCTGAAATGTGCAGCAATCTCTTTCCTGTCTCACACACCATGAAAGTGAACTCCATCATCTGCTCGTGATGGACTGTTACAAAGGCAGTCCAGGAGAAATGCTGTCACAAGAGTGCTGTCAAATGAACTTTCAAATGAACAGAGAAATGAAGCTGCCCCTGGCATAAGAAAATTCAGTCCTCTGACTCTTCTTGTACCACATAATCTACTTGTTCCATAATGAACCTAAGGATTAGAAAACTGCAGAAAAGCAATAGTATAATTTTATTTCCTTTGGATCAGATGTTTTTCCCCAAACAGTAGAGCATTTTCTAAGTAAGAATTAAATATTCAGATTTTTCATTATATTCATTTAGTAATAAAAAACGTGCAATCCATTCCTCTATGGCATTCGTTAGATATTAAAACATTCAGCATCACTGTTCTTCTTCAGTCATTGTTCTGAGCACTGCAATCACGGGCTGCTGCAATGGGCCAGCCTACTTAACCTTTAAGAGAACATTCCGTAGTATTCAGAATTATCTTTATCGCATTCTCAGGTAGATTATGAGGGTTTTCAGGTCTTCAGTTACCCCTTTTTTATCTTTTTTTTTTCCAATTTTTTTTGTTAAATGGAAGCTTGATACCTGATTTTTTTACCCTTTTAGAAGAACAGTAACTGTTTTTTGTATCTAATTGATTTATTTCTTTACTGTTGAGATTTCAACACATTATTTTGTTTAATGTACAACACATACATGCTTTGGCAACTGGATTTTTTTTGGAAAAACATAATTGCAAACATAAGCTATTTTTTATCTGAAGTAATTAGCATAGAATAAAGAAAAACCATAGATCTGATCCTCAAGTGAGGGAACAAAACAACTAAAACCAAACCATAATGGCTCTCCCTACTGCTCTCCCACACATGCATCTTGAGTGTATTAGTTGAGAAGCTGGAAAATTCATTATGCGTACATATAATGGAGACAATCATAATTTCACACTTTTTATAGTACAATGCCTTTTCTTCACACTGGCATGAGGTCATTGCAAGATGGCTAAAATAAAACCAATTAAAACAGTCTTTTATTACCTACAGATTCTCAGGCTGATTGTTTTCACTACATTTCCTTTAGGTTTACCTTTTGATCTGTTTTCTATCCTTATTTGTAGACAGGCAGAAACTGTAAAAAAAAAAAAAAAAAAAGGGAAAAAAGGACGTGATTATTCATCAATCCTACTGAAGTTTCATCTGTGCCACATGATTGTTCCTGAAGAAAAAATTTCAGATACACCAAAATGATGAATAACAATGAGAGGAACTTTAATAAACATCTTGTATCATTTTTGACTAAGTGCTAAATTCTGATATTGTTTTGCTGTACCCATTTCTGCCTTATCAATACATGCCTAAGCATTGTAAATCCCATTTCAAAACAACAAAATTAAGTCATACATGACTGGTAGACATTCTTAAATGACATTTTCAAGTTTTTGAAGATAGTTCTCCATCTGAGATAAGTGAATCAACATTCAGTTTAATAAATTTGTGTGTCACTGAGGAGTCATGTAAAATTATAGTCCCCTTTTTAAATCAGGGCTTTAGGAATTGAATAGCAGTTTGAGAGTCAAAAAAAAATTCCTTTCTATGTATTTTCCACATATTTTGTGAAATGTTACACACATGTTTTATATTTTACTTTCCATATAAAGGGCCAAGAAAAAATTAGTCAGGATATAAATTCCTTTGTGTGTAAATAAAACATGTGGGCCTATGGTTTAAGATGAAATTTTAAATGTTTCATGATAAAGTGTGTGTTCAAAATATGCATCACTTAAAAAGGGCAAAAGCTATACATAGAGATTTGATGTATCACGCATACTATTTATCTACTAATTAAAATTGAGTAGGGTCTTTGCAATTGGATTTACATTTTATGCACATTGTCATGTCTTGACTAAAATAGTAGCATTATATTCACTTTACTTTTTAATCTATGGTCATATAATAAAGTATAAATTCTTCATAAAATTGAGTGTGCATGAATTCTAACAGAAACTGTTTTTAAAAAATATATTATGTTATTATATTAAATAGAGTGAAATTACTCTTTTGCTCCCTAGTTAGCCCTAATTGCTACACTCATAAACTACATAACTATTGAGTCCAAGAAAATTAAACTGTAATGAATTCAATTCCTTTTGCACCATATATTGTATTTAAATTAAAATTATTTCTACTTAATAATATATACAATTTTACTCCTTATGAAATCATTATTTCCCTCACTTTCAGGTAAATACATATTACTCAGAATGTATTAGGCTTAATCTTTTTAAGCAAAGAGGCATAATAGCAACAGTGATGTTTCTCAGTCTATGAACAAACAAAAGACTATCTCTTAAGTATTTTGCCTTAGAAAGTTAACGCAATTTGGCCTCTGTTCTAAAGAGCAATTGAGATGTCCTGTGCCCATATAGGGTCAACTATTTTACTTATTTTAAAATTATTAATTGCTTACTTTAATGTTTAAAATCAAAATTAATATTTCAGGGAGACTTCTAGGTATTCTCACCAAGCACCAAAGAGCCAGGTTGTGCTCTTGAAGGTAATGAACCTTGGCTGGTCTAGAAGTCCTTTTCTTTCCAAAGAACGCAGGTTTGGCTGCCATGCCTCTGAACAGACTAGAAATCCTGTCGTTGTTATGAGACTTACGCCATAGGAAGTCATCAATTTCTATTACATCCATCACAGAATGCAGCTCTGAGTTGCTAATTTGCTATACAGTCACTCATGTATCTGAGTACCCTCTGCTTCTTAATTCTAAGTAGCTCAAAAACTTTCCATGTGAGCCTTCTGATATGTCTTAAAGATAATATGCATGAAACTATCCCTTCACACACTGCCCTTAAGTCACTCATGGAAGATGGGGAATAATGAAGATTTTTCAGCAAAATTTCCCATCAGAATTACTGCTATGAGCAACATCCATCTATAATTTCATCCAGAATTCATGCCTAACAAGTATATGCAAAAGTATATGTTGGCAAGGGCAGGTGAAAGGTAATATGTTGATTTTATTTTATCTATTTAAGTTTTATTATGATGCATACATATTTCAAGCTGTCTTTAGAACTCACTCATGAAATTTTTTTTTGCTTTCCTATGCAAGAGCCAGTCCTACAGTCTATATAACTGAAACATAATATCCGACATTTTTTTGTTAATATAGATCTGTTTTCTGGTTAATACATGTGTTAGTAACTGGGCAAGGTACAAAAGGATGCTTGATACAGGTCTCAAAACTTACCAAAATGTATAAGGGAGATAAAAATTTTTCTTAGCTATGAGGTTTCCATCTTTCTGTGGAATATGCTGACTTTTCTAAATTATATTTTCACCCTCTTTTAAACAAGATTCCTTGTTAATCAACACCTTTGTAGTAACCTTTTCTCTCCATCATGAACACAAAATAGGTGATAATTACTTTCACAAGCCACAGAAATTTTTTTCTGAGTTCCAGATTTATTAAATATACTGAGCCATACGACTTGCATTAAGGGATACCAACAATATTGTACTCCTTAAAAAGTGAAGAAAATTAAGATGAAATAGCTGTATTTTGTTTCTTCAATGACACATATTTCAGGTCTCTTTTCAGATGTGCAAACATGCTTTCAAATTACTGTCACAATTTCACATGAAGGCCATTTTTCACTTTTTGATGTTTTGCTTTCCCATTCTTTGAGATATTCAGTGCATCAGCTGTTGTTTCAGCTGTGTCCAGTACCTGGCCATATGTGCACTACATGCTTGTTTTGTATGAAATAAACCATCATGGAAGGTAAGTTCAGCTTACTATTTCACAGCCTTACACAACCAGACTCTGAAATTATAATAAAACATTGCATTGCTATAACGTAGAAAGCATGCAGAGAAAATTTTTAATAAGTGGCAATAAATTGCAGTAACAGCCAGTTCAGACTAGCTTGAACATCAGCTATTATTTATTCAAATTCTAGGTAAATATAAAATTAACATAAAATAGGAAGTCTGATCATTAGAATTCTAAATCCAGCTGATAGGCCGGATTTTTTTTTTTTTTAGAGGGAGAGTCTAGAGTGTCTTAAATCACAAAATATATTATCAAACTATTTTTTTTCTTCTATGTCTCCCATCTATTTTCCCATTGCAAGCTTTTTAAAGGTTCTTCTTCACAAATCTGTGTTGGCCTGATTTTGGATCACTGATTATTATAAATGTAACTGACAACCTCATTTTTTCTTTATGGCAGTAGGTGGAACTCAATTATAATTCTGTGCTATATGTGTGTGTATATATGTGTATACATATACATATACATATAAATATATGGGGGTGTGTATATATATGTGTGTGTGTGTGTGTGTGTGTGAGTGTATATACTCATATATATAAAATTTCAAATGCCTCTGGAGTAGTTTTCATTAAAACCAAAAAAATTTCTTACAATAAGGGGATTTTACTATTTTCTGCAAAGTTGTTATGCAAGCATCTTCCTTGTGTTTGGAAAGATTTGTGTTTTCAAAAAAGAACTTCATATATCATCTCTCTGTCCTTTATTAGAGGTTCATATGGTGCTGAAAACAGTGCAGAGCTGTCTTAGTTTGAAATATAGGTGTCTGGCAAGGAAGCCAGGAACTTCCCTAGAATGGAAAATGTACACACCCTCCTTTTGGATTATTATAATTTCGAAATTAAAAGTAAAGATATGAGGATAGCAATAATAGTTCTTTATTAGTACATATAAATAAAATAAAACCAAAACCCAACAAACTATAACTTATTAGGAAAATTAGAATAAGAAGCAGTATTACAAAAATACCTGACAGAGTTAGAATACAATCTGACACCCTGTCAGTCAGGGTGTTGGCAGCAGTCTAATTTAAATGGCGGCCACAGTCCTCCTGGAGAGACAGATGTGGTTCTGTTCAAGTAGTGATCCTGTAGAAAGGTATAGTTTCCCTCCAATGATCCAGCGGTGATGTAGAAGGGTCTGGTCTCCCTCTGGGAATCCAGTAGAAGGCTGGTTGTGGTGTTCCAGATTTCAGACTATATACATGTAGGAACGCTTGGCTCCTCCCCTCGGGTGGAGCATCTCACAATGGGATAATGCGATTTTATCAGTCATGTGGTGAGACTCAATGGCCCATTATCAGAAGATATCTTTCCTGGAAGGAGCATGGGTCTTGGAAGAGATAAAGAAAACTGTCCCACCTGGTTTCAACAGATGGCAATAGAATACACACTTCCATTCTCATGTTGCATTTGTACCCTAAGACATTATGCAAACAGTAAAAGTCTTCTAAAGCTTGTTTTAACTTAATCGCTAAAATTATGTGAGCTTTCATTTAGATGCAGTGTATAGTTAGCTATTTGCATACCTGCATACCTGCACAGGGAAACAAATGAGCATATCAACTCTACTATCAGATCAGTTTTAAAACCACCTATACTTATTGTTTTGTCCCACCTTAATACCAGACACCTGTTCTGGCTGTTCTAGGTATCCCATTCTCTGCAGGTTGCAGTTGCCAAAAGACATTCATTACTGACTAGTTTGTATCCATGCTTTCATATAAAGCCCAGGACATTAAATGTTCCATCTGTGTCTTCCTAATGTTTACCCTTCTGAAACATTTACTTTGAGCTGCAGTATTTTCCACAGCTATCCTTCATTGAGAGGTTAAGATGTGAGTTTTAAAACAACATGGTGATTGAATATTTATCATAAAGTTTCTCCTTTTCTAATCCCTTCTACTTTGCCATAGCATGAACCTACTAGGAGGTCTCAGAATTTTATGGTAATGAATTTTTCTACAAACTCTGGAAACTAGTCTAAGGTCTACTTGCTATAAGCTATAACATTAGCTCTTTTCATGAGAAAACTGAGCACCTCAGCCTTGGTGTTTCAGTTCCTGACTTGCTTCTTTTCAGTAACTGAATTAATGAATTTTTATTCCCAAATATTTTCTCTCTTACAAGTTTGTGTTGATGTAAAACACTGGTTTTAGAAACACAACCTGTTAAATCATCATTCTATCTCCAGCATAAAAGAACTGTTACTATGTAACTAAACTGCATAGAAAATCAATAGTTTTACTAAATTTGGTAAAGGAAGAAAAATATCTGGGGGAAAAAATTAAAATTGTAATCATTTATGAATAGATAAAAGTTTTTACCAAAATTATTTATTTATTATTTTTACTTGTATGATTTTCTGCAGCCAAAATATACATACACATGGTATTCCAAAAATGTCTCAGCACAGCTTCTTTGGTAGCTAAAATGTTTTACTCCATTTAGAAGATAATAGTCTTTTAAACAGGTGACCTAGATATTATAATTCATATTCTGGAAGTTCTCCAAATGTTGAAGTTATTTATATCTGATATTTTAAATATTAAACCAACAGACTGATACTATCAAAACCACTGGGATCCTACCTCATTTTTTTTTTCCAATCACCAATTATAATAGTATTCCTTACTGTAAAGAATGAAGACCTGAGATGAAAACTCTTTTTAGCCAAATTCTATCCAGACTGAACATTTCCACTATTTCTTACAGTTCAATATAAAACACACACATGCACAAAATCACAAAACAACCCACCAAACAAACAAAATCCGTAAGGATTCATTTTAAATTAATTAATCATAAAGTGACTGCTTGTTCCTTATATTAGAAAAATAGTCAGCAATATGGCCTTATTTTCAATCTTACCTATTTATGTTAATAGTATTTCCAGTCATATTTGTAAACAGGATATAAAAATTAAATAGAAAATATAAAGGGTGTTCCTTTTTTTTCAAGGTGAAACTATTTCAGAAAACAAACAAGTTATTTTGTTCTAAATAAGCATCACGTTTTTCAGAATTCCTAGTATCAAGAAATACTATTGCACACCTTGATGCAATCGATAGCCACCCAAATTCAGAAAATATCCATGCTGTTCCCTTGAAGCCAGCAGGACTAGACAAGACAACTCATAGAAATAGTGAATATCATTTTCTGTACAGAATATTAGTTTTTTAAATGATAGGATGAGTTAGGAGTGGTTATTCACCACTTGAATGAAGTAAAACAGTTAAGTTTGCACACTACCAGAAGTATGAAACTGAAATTAATTTAATATCTGCTGCGTTTTATTTTTTGAAAGGGCCTATTGGAAGAAAGATCAACTAAAAACATACAACATACAACATGTAACATTTTCCCATGACTATATTCCAAAATCTCCCAAGTGTATTCCATGCCTTTTTTTGATTATCACTTTAATGACTCCCATCTGGGGAAAAAAAATAAAAACACAATACAAAACTTGAGTTACACTTATAGCATTAAATTATCATGTTGACTTGTCTTTGTGGATGAAGATGGTGAGTAATACAAAAATATCTTGATTGCTGAATTTGTCAAAAAAATCAAAATAAATTTTTAAATCTGCAACCCAATCTATCCCAAACTCACTGAATTGTATTTCAGAATACATGTGAAAAATACAATAAAGTAATTCAAAATATATATTTAGGAATAATGGGTATGAAATGAAAATAAATTGGAACTAAAAGTAACTGCAATTATTTGTAGGACATAATTCTCATTACATGAAGAGAAATAATGATCAAGTAATTCCCCCAGTGAGTTTAATTCTTGAGTAGAATTAATATGACTATAGAAATCCACTTTTTGGAGTTTCACTGGAATTGTTATAAATAAGGGTCATAAGAACATATATTTTATGAAGTCAAGAAAGCAACCTGACACTACAGACCCAGAGTCAAATACAAGTACAAGATGATAGTTCAGAAGCAGCCCAAAGGTTTTCATAGCTCCTCAGTTAATCACAGGATTTACATTGTTTCATAACTCCAAACTTCTTCAACCATGGTGGATTGCTAGTGTTGTGATCCAAGTATTGAACTGAAGTCAGGCAGCATGCAAGATGAGATTATCCAAGGCCCCATTATCTAAAAAATAAAGGCCCAAATAATTTCAACCCTTAAAAAAACATTATTTCCAGAATCTTAATCCAATCTCATAGGCAGTGAAGGTGTAATAGTCAATATTCCAATGACAGAGCAAGTGCAGTATCAAAATTGTGCCTGGAAAGGCTTGGAAAGGCACATTTTCTTTTGAAGTTATTTCATTAACTTAATGATCCACAGCAAAAGTTCTGTGAATAGGTAGAATGGCAAAACATTGGAGAAGAGATAGCCACAATGTGTAAGAAAAATTCAAAGAAACAAGCATTCACTTGAAATTAAATCTTCCATGTTTTCAGTTTCTGAATTTCTGACTGATCAGAATAAGTATGAAATACAGTTCTAAGCAAAGAAAAAAAGAATAAGGCCAGATCTGCTTTAAGCTAAGTCAGCACAAATATGAAGAGAGAAAAGTGTGAGGAAACCCAATGACTTGTTAAGATGTTCTTTTACTCATGAAAGCTTGATATTTCTACATAATAGGAGAAACTTGTAAATGTGGCACTTGACTCTACACTTGATATTTCAGTCACTGTAATTCTTACTGTGTAATGATACACAGATAATGATCCTGCTTTAATAGTGTCTAATATGACTCCTCTTAACTGTCACTGACAAGAGCTTTCCACCAATAACTTCATTATCAGATAATTATAAAAAGGCTTGGATTGGAAGGGACTCTAAAGATCATATTGTTCCATCCTCTCTTCCAAGGGCAGAGACATCCTNAGAAGTATGAAACTGAAATTAATTTAATATCTGCTGCGTTTTATTTTTTGAAAGGGCCTATTGGAAGAAAGATCAACTAAAAACATACAACATACAACATGTAACATTTTCCCATGACTATATTCCAAAATCTCCCAAGTGTATTCCATGCCTTTTTTTGATTATCACTTTAATGACTCCCATCTGGGGAAAAAAAATAAAAACACAATACAA
>VXBQ01012539.1:1251-29116 GCA_013400175.1 Phainopepla nitens
GCCAGCCTCAGCTCCGTTTTCTGCCGCCACCACCGGCACGGCGAGGGAGACCGAGACCCGTGCCCCGGCCCCAGCTTCGCCGGCCCTGGGGGAACCGGCGCCGCCACGTAGTAGGGCTCCCGGGCTGGTTCCCCAGGATCTGAGCTCGCAGGGCCGCCTACCCCAAACAGCAAGGGTGGAAAAGAGGGGGAGTTGCACAAAAAAACCTGGAATAACATAAATTTTCAACATAAATAAATATAGGGTGATTGCACAACCACGGGAGGGGGTTGGAAAAGGAAACAGACAAAAAAACCTTAATCTTTATTTACCACACAAGGCTTATCTGATGGTACCTAGGCGAGGATTTTTGGGATCAGAGCCCAATCCAAACAGAAGCATCATTCCCTCATCCCTCCAAGCTGCCTCACGCTACACCTCCAAGCATCGTTTCTCCTCCAGCTGCAAATTCCTGCAAGATGTTTGTCTTGGCAGCCTTGCTGGGAGGTTTTTCTAGGGGCTAGGAGTCCCCCTTCATTGCCTTGCCCATTCAGGGATGAGCAGACAAGCTCAGGAACCCAAACTGTAAAGCTGGGAAAGGGATAAACGAGCGAGAAAGTGGAAGCTGATGCCGGTCCCGGCTGAGCTGCAAGCTTAGGGATGGTGAAACAAGGTCAGTGAGATTTATTTTGACAGACTTGGATGGCTTCCAGCCCCTACTGTCAGCAGCAGAGGCTTGGAAAAGAGGAGGGAAAAACTTGCTCTCCTTCTAGGAACCGCGCCGCAGAGAGAACTCCACCGGTGTGACCGCGTCCCGACGATGGGGAAGCAGAAAACAGCCCCAAAAATTCCTGGTTTTCTAGGTATTTTCAGATGCTGAACTCCAGGTTGGCAGCACCTCGGTGGGACTGAGGCAGGGGTGAGTGGGCTCCTTCTGCCACGGTGGAAACCCACGGAACCCTCCCTCCCAAAACCACAGGACAAGAAGAAGAAAAAAACACTTGGAGCTCCCTGATGGCCGTGGCATCCAAGAGAAACGTGTGCACCCTATACATGGGATCCTGGGGGGATGTTAAAACCTCTCAGTGCCAGAGCTTTAGGACCAAAACCCACAAGCATCCCTTCAGCTCTGGGGCTTGGCACAGTCTGGCCACAGGCCTGGCTGGTGGGAGACATCCATCCCTGCTACCTTGGCATTCCCAGCCCTTCCCTTTCTCCTTTCCCTGCTGATGCACAATACAAACTAGGTTAACCTTGCCTAGCATCCCCCCTAGACGAGCTTTTCCCTCTCCACACATTGACCACCTTATTAATTTTTTATCATCTTCCTGCTAAAATTAAGCTTACTGCCATGTAAACCCCAAATCCTTTTTTTTTTTTTTCTGACCTCAAAATCAAACTCCTGAGCACTTCCCAGTCCCCAGGGCCTTGCTCATCCCCTCAGCCCACAGATATTTTTCCAGCATGACCCCCACCAGCCAGTGAGTGCTTTCAAGTGAATCTCCTTGAGCCCCTTCTCCTCTTTTGGCTCGAGCTGGGGAAAATTAATTTTTCATTTGCTTGGGGCCAGAAGCACCCTGAGGTGGTGGAGGGCTAGAAAACAGCTGCTTTTTTTTCTCTTCCCCTGCAATATTCATGGAAGAAAAGTGAGAAATAGGGGGAGAAAGTCAATCCAAGCCTAGAGTCCGTGGTTTATCAACATTTTGCTGCAATAAAAAAGCCAAGCCTGATTCTTTGCACGATGCCCATAGGTTTTGGAGCTTTGGAAAACCTCCTCTTGCTGCCACCCTCTACATCGGTTAGCATTCCCATTGCTCTTCTGGGTTTAGCCAAAAAATCCCACTTCTCTGCACCATCCCATGATTTATTCCTGCCTCTGCTCCCCGAAACAACAGGGGGCTTGCCCATGCCCAGGGGTCCAATGGAGCTGGGAGGGTGAAAATGGGGAGAAAAGGGGATTTGCTGGTGCTTGGAGGTCTGGTATTGTGCCTATATGGCTTTTATTTTTAGTTTTTCAAGCCCTGGCTCTGCAAAAGCATCTTAATTACTATTATTCAGCTGTAAAATGAAACCCAGATGTGCTCCCTTTGCAGAGGTTTCATCGGGGGGTTCTGCCAGAGGGGGACATCCCAGCAAGGAAAACATGAAAATTATTATTAATATTATTTTAAGAGCTCTCATGTCCAGAGTTATTTGTGGTGGCCCCAAGCCAGCACATGCCTCTTCCCTGCTGCTGTAAATAGAAATTATATCACCCCCAGCCCCAAACACCCTTAGTTTTCGCCAGAATGAAAGGGAAACACTCCTGAGCTGGGCCTCAAAAAGCTGATGGCTGTGGGACTTGGGTATGGTTGGCAGAGATGCCACAGCTGGGCAGAAAAATAGGGGGAAAAGGGATTTTTTTGGGAAAAACACAGCCCTGAAGCCTCTGATAGCTGCAGTGATTTGGCTGGGGCTGTGGCAGGTTTCCCCTTGCAGCCCCATGTGCCAGTGGAATATTGGCTCCTCGGCACATTTTCCCTTTTGGATGGATTAAAAAAAACGTAAAGACACGTGAAGTTCAGCTTCCAAGGATTTCTACTCACCCATAAGGAGAGGAGGAATAAAATTCCTGGCTGAGGTCAGAGCAGCCCTGTTCCTTTTACCTCTGTGAAACGCAAAGAGGGGTCCCTTTGCCAGGGCCCCTGTCTGATGCAAAGGTGGAGGAAGGGAGAATCTGGCCAAAACCAGCTGTATTTTAGCACTTTTTGGAATTAAAAAAAAAAAAAAATCTTGAAAGAAAGGGGATCTCCCAAGCTGATTTATTCGGAGAGAGTTTCACAGAGAGATGGTGAGGTTGGGATAAAGTTTCTTGCCACCTTGTCTCCACTCACGAAAAGGATTTATATATTTATTTCTTATCTATATTATTGTTCTCCCAAATAAAAAAAATGTTTCTGGCAGAAAGCTTTCTCTGGAAGGAGGCAGAGGTAAAAGTACACGTGGTGCAAAGCTCCACTGAAATATTCCTCACACCAAACAAGCTCCATCCAAAGGCAAATTTGGATTTGAGAGCAGTGAGAAACCACCTTTGTACCACATCCTCACTGGGGGAAGAAATATGGGGATAGCTCCACTTCCAAGGCAGATTTTGACCTTGAACTCCCCTATGGATTGAGTCACAGGGGTTTTATTCTGTTCCAAAAAGCTTTTCTTCTATTTTTAAAGGAAGTGTTTTATATTAAAATGCATTTTAATAGGGATTTGAAAGACAGGTTTTGTCCCCGTGTGAATAGCAAATACCATTCAGCCGACAGTTACTGGTTAATCATGCCTCAATTTATAAAATGTTTTAATTACACCCTGAAACTTGACCTTTGCTATGAGACAAGAACACAAGTGCAGCACATCTGCTGCAGAGAAAAACCTGGAAGGGACATATCAGCATATCCCAAACCCTCAGGGATGGGGAAGGCAAGTAGATGCATTAATAATCCATTAATTAATTATCCATGTCAACTATAATCTCGTTAGGCAGCAGCACAGCTGCAAACAGCCCCACAGCCACATTACCCCCACACTGTAGTTAGGAAAAAAAAGGGGAGAAAAAGTCATTAAACCACTCACTGCTTTCATGACAATGGAGCCAGGCTCCCAAACAGGCCAAAAAATCTGCTTTGGTGATGGTCCAGGTATTATTTTGGTGTGGAGGAAAAGAAGCATCGCCCTTTTGCTCTCTGCTCAAGGCT
The DNA here is from genome assembly GCA_013400175.1 of Phainopepla nitens. Taxonomy (NCBI): domain Eukaryota; kingdom Metazoa; phylum Chordata; class Aves; order Passeriformes; family Bombycillidae; genus Phainopepla; species Phainopepla nitens. The sequence continues at coordinate 4,959 of VXBQ01012539.1, forward strand.
TCCTGAGCAGCAAGGGAGAAAAGGGGAAACTTGAGGGAGGCTGCAGCTGCCCCTGGTTTGGTTTTCGAGCTCCCAGGGAGGGACTTAGGGCAGGTCCCACCTGAGGACAATTTGTCCTCACTCCCCTTAAGGCTGCAGGGAGGGAGGAGCTGGTAGGATGTAGCCTTTTGGGTTTTCTGGGAGCATGAAGTGGCGCAGCCTGGAGCGTGTGGGCAAGGCTCTATACTCCAATTTATACAAATATTTCAATAAAGCCTCTCTCATTTTCTCTGTCACAGGTGAAAGAGCCACTCACACCGTTTATTAGGGCAGCTGTGGGCCCCCTTTCAATGTTCTCCAGCTCCTCATTTCACCTCTTCTAAGCTCCAGCAGCACCAAATAACTTTTTCCATAGGTGGAATAAGGGGTGGATTGCGGTTTGTTTTTTTTTTTAAGGGATATTAAGAATTTCCATGACCCACCCCAGCCTATGTGTACAACCAAGGGTGCAGTGAGGTGATTTTGGTGAGTTTTGGGGTTTCCCCTTGGCTGCCACACAGAGCCTGACTCTTTCCCATTTTCCTGTGAGCCTGCAGGTTTGGGAGAAAGCCAAAACAAAGCCCCAAAAATGGGGGATGGCACCCAGAGCTGTAGGGATACCCTGTGTCCCCATGAAAATGAGATGCAGATCTGGGATCACAACCAGCCACAGATCCATGTTTCCTGCCCTGAAATCAATCCCTTAGGACTGCTGGCTGGGATTTAAATATTTAATTCCCTACCCTAAAATAATCTCAGATCCCCTGGCTTGTATTCCCACACTCCAAGCCCTGAACAAGGTGAGGAAAGTGGAGAATTAGGAGTTAACTGAGGGTCAGAAACCTGCAGAAAACCAGTTTTCATGAAAATCAGTAAAATTGATCAATGAGCTCTTGGGTTTTTAGTGTAAAAACACACTTTGAGCTTCTTTTTTTGTAGATATTTTACTCCACACACCCTCTTGCTGGTGCTTCCCTGGGAAGAACGGCTGCTCCTCCAGGGAATATGCCCAAGTGAGGCTGGAGGTCAGCTCATTAACCCCATCCAATTAATAACTGCTTTTTACCCTCCTGCCATGGGACACCTTCCACTAACTCAGGTTGCTCCTGGTTGTTATTATATAGAATTTACAATATTTACTCTATTTAATATTTCTAGAATATACATTGTGCAGAATAATTCTAAAATGTATCTTTTCTATCATTATATGTAAAATGTATATATAATGTATACACAGTATATATAATAAAATGTATGCTATAGACATTATAGCATTTAAAATATGAAATGTTCACTCAATAATGATTCTATATTTTAGATATATATCATATATGATACATAACCCCTTGTTTGCTTTGTCTCTGGCTGACTCCTTTCAGAATTGCCAATCCTTTTCCCTCGGAGTAGAAAATCCAGGCCATTCAGAGCCAGGTTTTAGCTTCTTATCAAGAGAAGGATCTGGGTTTCTGCCTCCCCAGCCTGGGGAAAAGAAGGAATAAACACAGCACGGTTGATTTTTCACATTCAAACACATCCCTATCTCCCGGGTTTTTTTTTTTTCCACCCCAGTCAATTGCTGTAGGCCTGCTTTGGAAATCACTTGTTAGGATGGTGGGAAAGCAGAAAGGAGCCTTTGAGCCCCTCGGACCAGGTGATGCAAAGCCCCAGCCTTCGTTACCAAGATTAAAAGAGGCTGGGATTTCCTAAGCAATTAAAAACTCTGCCTAATTAAGACAGGGCTAATAGGCAGGACTTCCAAGGAGAAGGGGATGGATTTTGCAGCAAAAGAGCCTGCAAGAAATTGCTTTAGTAAGGCAGAATAAATGGGGACGTGAGGATGGAGAGGATGTGCTCCATTAAGAACTAAAATAAGAGGGGAGAAAAGAGGGAAAACAGCATCAACAGCCTCTTGAAATTACTCAGTCAACTGTCTGACTGCATCAGCAGCAAGTTATCCAAACACTGCAAACTCAGTGAGGGGCAAAACATTCAGGCAGGTATTTCTGCCTGAAGAAAGAAAAAAAAAAATTTAAAAAGCACACCCCAAATGGGTGGCTAAGCCAAAAAAAAAAAAAGAAAATGAGTGACCCCTTGGGCCGTGGGTCTATCACAGCCAAGGCTGAAGAAAAAAGCACCACTTTGCTATTTTAAAACGTTGTTTTTCTTTCCAGCCTCCACCTTTGAATTTCTGCCACCTCCTGCCACTGGCAGCGGATGAAAGCAGCTGCTGGGACAGACAGAGCGTGTGCTCCTGCTTTTGTGCTTTCCATCATTCTCTCCTCCCTCCAAGAGACTTCCCCCTGTCCCCCTCCTCCCCCAAGCTCCTCTCACCCCACTGTGAGGCCAGGGGGGCACAGGGACCCCTCATTTATATCATCTCCTTTGGGTTAACTTAATTTTTCACTCTTTCCTTAAAAAATTAAAAAACCTCCCCTGGCATTAATTTATCTTTTACGCCTTTCCTGAGCAGCTCAGGCCCCTCAGCACCACTCTGGCACTCAACTTGGTTGAGGATGGGGGTAAGTGGGACCCCAAAACTGGGTACCACAGCTGCCATTCCCCTAGCTGCACCCACGACTAAAAAGAGTTGGTAACAACCAACAAATATGCCCAAGCCTTAAAAATACCCAGGTTTGAAATGACTGGGATTTCTGTAAGTCCTAATTCTGGCTGCAAGTGTTTATGGCTCCATATATACATGGAGCCATAAATATATAACCATATATATATATTTCTGTGTATATAGACACGTACATTTGTGTGCTTATGCACATAAATATGCCTCTGTGTGTATAAATACCTAAATTTGTGTAAATGCTACACTGCCTCAGGGAGAAAGCGAGGAAGGTCTTGTTTTTTAATTTACAACATTTTTATTGCGTCCAAAACAACCCCAGAAATCCTCCCATCCTGAGGCAGCTTTGAGGCTTGCCCCTCCCTCCCCACACCCTCGGATTTGGGAAAAACAGTCTTTTTTTGTTTGTTTTGCTCTTCCCCACCCCAGAGAAAGGGGGTTCCTCTCCAGAGGGGTTCCCCCCGTGCCCGCCCTACACGAAGTCCCCGCGGAAGGGACGGGCCGTGGCCCCCTGCTCCTGCCAGCGGCCCCGCAGCGTGCTCAGGGCTTTGCCCTCCAGGCTCTCCAGCTCCGGGAATCCCAGCTGGTTCAGCACCTCGTACACCCCAGCCACCGCCGCCACCTGCAGACACAGGGAGAAGGGACACTGAATTTCTCCTCCCACCCCGGGGATGCTTTTGCCTCCTCTGGAGATCCCCGGCATCCCCTCCCGTGCCAGAACCACCCCCTTCAGCTCCCTCTTTCCAGCCCCACTTTATCCATTTTCCAAGCCTCTTCCTTGCTGCTGGGGTCAGCCATCACAGAGTTTGTTGGCTTTGGCACCTTCCTGCCAAAAAGCTACAATGGCGCCTTGTTTTTGCTAAAAACGCAGGGATTATGCAGTGGCAAGGGAAGGGGCGCTCCAGGGGGTCAAAGGCTCCTTGTATCTGCAGGTTGGGTGTTTTTCCCTCCCCTCCAGCAGGTGGGGGAGTGGGAGATGTAAACCCCACGTGTCAAGAGATGTGGCATTAAAAGGGGCAGCAACTTTTGGGGCCGCACTCAAAAGATGCAGCACTGAAAGAAACACGCTGCACTAAAAGGTGCTCCAGCAAACAGGGGCAGAGAAGGCAGATGTAAATCCATGTGCTGGAAACACACCCCCAAAAGGTGCTGCTTTAAAAGGTGCAGCCCCAAAAAGTGCAGCACTAAAGGATGCAGACCCAAAAGGTGCTGATTTAAAAGGTGCAGCAGTAAAAGATGCAGCCCCAAAAAGTGCAGCACGAAAGGATGCAGCCCTAAACGGCGCAGCACTAAAGGATGCAGACCCAAAAAGTGCAGCAGTAAAAGATGCAGCCCCAAAAGGTGCAGCACTAAAAGAAGCAGACCCAAAAAGTGCAGCAGTAATGGATTCAGCCCTAAAAAGTGCACCACTAAAGGATGCAACCCCAAAAGGTGCAGCACGAAAGGATGCAGCCCTAAACAGTGTAGCACTAAAGGGCGCAGACCCAAAAAGTGCAGCACTAATGGATTCAGCCCTAAAAAGTGCACCACTAAAGGATGCAACCCCAAAAGGTGCAGCACGAAAGGATGCAGCCCCAAAAAGCGCAGCACTAAAAGATGCAGTCCCAATAAGCACAGCACTAAAAGATGCAGCCCCAAAAAGCATTGCATTAAAAACTGCTGCATTCAACCCCAATCCCTCCGCTTCCAGCCCACAGCAAACATCCCAAATCTCCACCAAAGCTGTTCCAGCCACAGCAGCAGCCGCCGGGCAATGCAAACAGCGGCATAACCGGGATGCCAGAGTGGGGCGGGCACCGCCGGCCCCCTCCGGCTCCAGCTCCTGCTCCGCCCTTTCATCTCACGCCCGGCGGATCAAAGGTGCCAATAGAAATTAGCAAGCAAGGGACGGGATGGGGGTTTTTCTCACAACAGCAAACCCGGGAGGGAGGGGTGAGAAAAGCTTCTCTGCATCGTAAGAGAAGCAAAAGATGAAAATGACAAAATAAATAAATAAAAACAAGTGAAATTGTAGAGTACTTCAATGGAAGTAATACAGTAAAATAACAAAAATAAAGATTGAAAATAGTAAGATACAATAATACTATTTAAGTAAATAAAAATGATAAAAATGAATTATTATTATTATTATTATTATTATTATTATTATTATTATTATTATTATTATTATTATTATTATTATTATTATTATTATTATTATTATNNCCCATGCCCCCCACACCAGTTTTACCGCCTCCAAAGTCCCTTTTCCAGGGAAATTTACAGCCCCCCCCCAACATTCCCATTCAAATCAATATATCCCAAATAAATTCAGCACTTACATTCCATCCCTGAGCAGGAAATATGGGTCATTTAGGGTGTCTTACCCAGCCTTCTTTCCCCCATTCCATAAAAATCACTTAGGGTCTCTCACTCATCCCCCATGCTATTTTTCCAGCTGGTTTCCAATTCCCTTGGATATCCAGTGCCACAGTCCCACCCTCCCAGACCTTCCACCCCCTGTGCCACCTGTCCTGGCCAGGCAGGTTTGGCTGGTGGCCCCCCAGCCCCACATGCTGCAATCACAACAAAACCCCTGGGAAACTTGAACCAGGGCAAAAGAGCAGGTCTGGGGTGGGAGAGCTCCCCATCCATGTGGTGGGATGCCATCCATCCCCAGTGGCTTTCCATGAGAGCCACCAAGCCAGGGAGCAAAGAGAGCACAGCTGACGCCCCACCAAGCCCAGAAACGAGATGTAAGCTAAGGATGGGTGCCTGCTTCCCAGTAAATTCCTGCATTGCCATGTCAGCACAAGACTAAGCGAGGTAAAGCCTCACCTCATGCATCCAGAGGCTGAAGGGCCTCTGCCAGGAGTCCTTCTTCTCCAGGTGCAGGTAGGCGTTGAAAAGGATGAGGAAGATGTAGCGCTCCAGGTACTGCAGGCTCCTCAGCTGCAGCATCCGCGTCTCCCTCTCGTCCTTGCCCGACTTCCCCTGGAAGGAACAACAGCCTGGCTGAGGCACCCGTGCTGGGAGAGCATCCCAGGGGAGCTCCTGAACTTCAGCCTCCCCCACAGCCCTGGGAGAAGCTGTGGGAAGGGCATGGGAAGAGGGAGGAACTCTTTGGGGACGAAAACAAGCGCATCCGCCCAGCCTACTCCTGCTCAAGGCTCTCATTTCCTCACAGTTTCCAGTGGGTAGCAACATTCCCAGATCTCAAAAATAGGTGAGGAATGGCTGAACGTGGGGGGCAGGAGCAGAAATAGACAGCCAAGTGCAAAACTGTACCCCAAACCATGAGTTCCTGGGCTGTAAAGCACTCCCCCAGGGAAAAACATCTCCCTGGAAGGCATTCTCACCTGGATTCAGCCCCTGTTTCCAGAGGGAGAGAAGCTCTGAGGTTGGTGGCCATCATATCTCCCAGCAGTATTTCATATATATAAATAATGAATATCTCTTTTTATATGTACTATAATGTCCATACATTCATTATTTATGTTCGTTGCTTTATTAGATATTGTATGTAATTATACAGTAGTTTTTATTAGTATCATTATCGCCGTTGTTTTAAGCCCTGCACACTGCCCTTACTACAAAATTAATAAATACTGATAAATCAGAGCCCTGATCCCACAGGTCATCCCAAAAAAGCAGCAATTTCTCACTCTTGGAAAAGGTGGGAAAAATTGGGAAGAGGTGTCTCCTCCACCTGTGTGTGCCAGTATCTGTACAGAGCAAATCCTATTATCCTGTTATTTATGCTGGTACTGTATTACCCTATTTATTTTTCCTTCTATTATCCTATTATTTATCATGTTGTTGTATTATCTTATTTATTTTTATCCTATTATCCCATTATTTATTGTTTTCTTCTCTTATTTTACTTTTCTTCTGTTACTTATAATTTTATTCTATTATCCTATTTAATTTTCTTCTATTATCCAATTTTCTTCTATTTCACTTCTCATTTTATTCTATTATCCTATTTATTTTTCTTCTATTATCTTATTATTTACCATCTTATTATCCTATCATTTATCTTTTATCCTATTATTTATATCTTTCTACATTTTCCCTATTTTTCCCTCCCAGTTAGAGGTGGGAAGAGGTTGGAACAAACCAAGCCCCCTAAACACCTTTTCCTTCCCTTCTGTTTGCCCTAACCCTAAAAGCATCTCCCAGTAGCCTCCCAAAACTGCAGTAATTCCCATCATTCTCTTCTCCAATCGCTAAGGAAGAAAATAAAAAAAAAAAAATTAAAATTAAAGCATTTGCTTGAGGCCAAGCCAAATCAAAAGGGATAGATGGAGCGGCCAAGAGGGAAATACAAGTTCCATTGACAAGAGGCTCTTCCTGGAGCAGGGGTAGTGGGTGAATCCCTCCTTATCTCACCTGCCCCACCAGGATGCCAGCCTGGAGATGGGATACACCCCAGGATCACCCCTGTGCTAGTTCTGACAGCCAAGGAGGTGAAACTCCCCACCTGGCCACATCCCCATGGTAAAGGAGGGAAAGCCAAAATTAAATTGAAGTACTTATCCTGAATAAAAATAAATTCATAAAAATAAATGTGACTATAAATTAATTAATAATTAATAATCACTACATCTGCAAATAGTTAGGTCTCCAGAGGTTTTCTCTCCCACTTCCCCAAAAAACACAGAGGATCTCAGGAGCCAGGAGGCAAATCCCCAGGAAGCTGATTGAACATTTTGTTTTTCCTTCCCTCCATCGATTGTTGGCGGCTGTTAATTGAAAATACAGATCGATGGCAGCTGGAGCAAGAGCTGAAGTCAGGAATTGACAGTGGGATGTGGCACAAACCATCCCAGGAACAACACCAGGCCCTGGGCTCTGCCCTTCCAAGGCTCCCTGATACAATTGCACAGGTTTGAAAAAAAATAATCCTTTTTGCTTCTTCCAGCTCCACAGAGGTTCCCAAGGAACACAGGGCTGTGGAGCACACGCTCAGCAGGATGAGCCCGTTCCCAGGGGCAGCTCCCCTTCCCAAAGCTCAATCTCCTTCCCAAACTGTGAGGAAGGAGAGTTTGAGGAGAGTTTGGCTCTGAGGAGCCAGAGGAGCCTTTGGGGCTGGAAGTGGAGCGAGTAGACCAGTCCTGCCCTCTGCTGGCTCATGGGATGGAAGGGATGCTGGAGGAGAGGGATGCTGGATGGGATGTGGGATGCAGGCTGGTTCCAGGAGGGCAGGACTGGGGGTGGGATGCAGGACAGCAAGGGCCAGGCAGGATGTGGGACAGCACCGGATGCGAGGCAGCCCCGGGTGCCCGTGACCACAGGAGCCCTGGCACCTCTCTGGTGACACCCCAGAGACCTCCAGCTTGGGCAGGGCTGGCCCCAGAGCCCGGCTGCAGCCCCTGGAATTGCCCAGGGGAAGGGGGGGCTCACCTGGCGGTAGGTGCAGATGATGATTTCCCGCAGGTGGTAGTGCATGGGGGTCATGGTCTCGCTGACTGTATCCAGGGCCATGTCCACCTCCTTCTTCATCCGGTGACCGTCAGGCAGGAGCTGCACCACCTTCATGACCACCTGCAGCACGGGCAGGGCTTCACCAGGAGCCTCGCCCCGCTCACCAGGGGAGGATCCAGCCCCTCCAAAAAAGCAGCTGTGGCTTAAGGTAGCAGAGGGAGAGCCCCGAAACAAAGCCAGCCCCAGGACTCACCTCAAACTCCCCCTTGGTGTACTTGGCATCGGGCACACTCACAATTTCCTCCTCACTCATCTCAGGGATGCCCTGGGTGGCCAGAGGAGACTGGGTCATTATGGGATGCACATGAATGCACAGCCTGTGCCCAGCCCACCAGGACCCCCAGCATCCCCCACCTTGCCTCTTCCAGGCACAGAACATGAAAACTTCACCCCTGCCCAAGGAGGGAGCCGCATGTCTGGGCAGCCTGTTCCAGGCACTGGCTCAGGTTGCCCAGAGCAGCTGTGGCTGCTCCTGGATCCTTGGAAGTGTCCAAGGCCAGGTTGGACAAGGCTTGGAGCCACCTGGGATAGCAGAAGGTGTCCCTGCCCGCAGCAAAGGGGCGGAACAAGATGAGTTTTAAGGTTCCTTCCAACCCAAACCATTCCACGATTCCATGGTTTTCCCCATCCTTAACCCTTCATCCTGGGGTGGGAGCTCTCAGGAAGAGGGTAAAGGCTCACCAGGGATTCACCCAGACCTCTGGGGCTCACTGGGAGTTAGGCACAGCAAATGACAACATACAGATGTGCACCCCCACAGTCCACCCTGGTCCTGCCCACACTCCTTTCAACCCTCTGGTTGTGACACGGCTGCCATGGGCTCTCCAGAGCTTCCCCAGGAGCCCCACCAGGGGTTGTTGCAGCACCCCCATACCCACATTGAAGTGCCAGAGGGTGAGGACAGCGATGACCATGGCTGTGGTAGTTCTGCCCCGGCCACTGGAGCAGTTGAACACGAAGGCTGCCCGCGAGTCCTCGGCCAGGGCACTCTTCATGGCCTCCAGCAGCCGGTCAAAGTCCTGCCAGGATGAAGCCAGTGGGTTTTTGGGGAGGCAGGACTTCCTCACCTTGGGGTCTTATAGCCTCCAGGTTAAAATCCCTGTTTCCTTGCTGCCAGATCCATCCTTGCCCACCTGAAGGCACACAGCCTCTGCATGCAGCATCTCCTGGGGATCCCTCCCTGCCCTGACAAGCACCTCACCAGCCCTGAGCACCCAAGTGATGCTCCTGCACAGCATCAGGGCTGGCTTGGGATGGAGGCAGCAGCACCATCCCCTCCCTGGGGTACCTGCTCCTTGGGAGCACAGAAGTCGGGGATGGGGATGCGGCAGTAGGTGAGCCCCTGGCAGGAATTCTTCTGCTGGCTGAAAATCTCCTGCGTGGTCAGGCAGCTCTTGAACATCTTCATCTGCTTCTCTGCCTCCAAGTACACCTCCAGCCACTTATGGCACTTCAGCAGGTCCCCCTTCAGGGCAGCCTCCAGTTTCTGTAGAGGATGGAGAAACCCTCACTCTTAACACCTGCCCCTCCTGATTTTTGCAGGATCTGAATCAATGTTTTTAGATACAGGCGAATACCCCAAACCCCACACCAGGTCCTGGCCACCAGGTCTGCCCAGGTACCTCTGTGCTTGATGAGAGCCCCAGGAGCATCATTTCCCACCATTCCAGGCAGCTCCTCCATGCAGCCATGCTGCTGTTTGGCAGCCAAGCTCCGCCACTGCCTGTCTCCCCTGGAAATCCATCTGGGAACATCTGCTCCCCTTTCCCCAGATGCCTTTTACCCTTGCTCCCAAGGCATGATATAAATTCTTCCAGGATTTTGGAACTTTGCTTTGGGAGTTTTGCTCCCTTGTTCCCAAAGGAAAACAAAACCAGCAGCTCCAGACGGTGAGGAACTATCAAAGCCTGTGGAAATCACCCACGAGGGTTCTTGGGAACCTCCACAACACCCAGCATCTCCCAGAGCTCACCTCCAGCTGCTGGGGCGAGGCAGCGGGCACAGGGATCAGCTCCTCCAGGAGTCCAGGCTCCCTCAGTGTGTAGATCTGCTCGTTCCCTTCCAAGACCGCTTCCTCCCGGAGGTTGATCCAGACAATGTGGGAGTGCTTCCTCTTGGCATCCATCAGGTACTGCAGGACGCTGCCCAGGCTCTAAGGAAAGGGTGGGCCAGGGCGTTGGGAGGGCTGGGAGCCTGATGTGGGGTCCCTGCCCAACGTGGGATCGCATCCCTCACCTTGGAGCTGGGCTGTGCCATCCCATAGACGGGCATTTTGGGCACCCTGCGGAAGTTGGCCACGCTCATCTCCTTGGCAGTGCTCAGCACATCCGGGCAGAAGCACTCATCTGCCACCTGGAACAGAGCAGCGTCCAGCCAAGGGGTGCCCCTTCCCACCCTCAGGTTTGCAGCACGACACAACCCACAGACCCTGCTCAGGACAAGCCTCCAGACCTTTCCAGCCGCAGCATGCAGGGCTCAAAGCCCCATGGCTGTGTTTCCAAGGTGGGACCTGCTCTTCTGGCAGCACAAGGCACTAACAGTCCCAGCCTCCTTCACCCCACCCAGAAACCACAGAGCTGCTGCCCAGGTTCACGTCGCACACCCACGTGCACAGGAATCTCTGGCCACACATTCATCCTCACGTGGGTTGGGTCGGAAGGGACTTTAAAACCATCCAGGGTTTAAATGCGCCAGCAGGGCCTGGACCCAAGACCCCACGACACCTGCGCTGCAGCAGGCCTTCTCCCACCAGGCTCCAGGCCTCTGTGAGGGGGAGCACCCCAGGAAGGTGGCACTGCCACCTCCGCAGCGCCCACTCACCAGCACTCGCGCGCCCTTGGCGATGAGCTCGGCGGTGACGGTGAGCTCCGAGCCGTTCATGCCCGCCTGCAGCCGGTACAGCTCCGGGTGCCGGCACATCCACCTGCTGAAGCTGAGGGCAAAGCCCAGGGGGTACTGCCGGCGGGGGGATGCACCATCAGCCTGGGCTCTGATCCCCCTGCCCGCCGCCCCGCTGAAAAAAACCTGCTTGGGAAACTCCAAGGGGGAAGCCCCCAACCTTCTGCAGCACCACAGCCCAAAAAAGAGGGCAAGGAAGGTGGTTTTGGGTTGTTTTACCTGCTCGTGAAGGTAGTAGTTGAAAGCAATCAAGTAGAAATAGCGTTCGAGGCTCTGCAGAGTCCTCTGGAGGAAATACTCTTTGGTGCTGCTTCCCTGGAAGCAAAGGACAGGGATGTCCTGCAGCCTCCAGCAGACCAGGAGGCTGGGAAAAAACCCTACAGGCACTTAGGATGAATTGTTTTATTTTTTTAATGAAACATTTCCAGTTTCCCATATTAAATGATGCTCAAAGGCATAAATTCACATTTCAGCTCAAAACAAAAGCTTCCCCTTAGCACAAGGACACACTGGGAGCAGTTCCAACCAGTCCATGCTGTCACATGGACACACTGTCCAGCTGGGAGATTCAAACCGAAGGGGATGGGTCTGGAAAACACAAGGTCCTGTCCCCATTCCAGCCATCTCCATGGCCTTTGGATGAAATGCTCAGACAGTGGCATCCCTGGGGAAAGAGGGCCCTGTGCCAGCCAGCCACACACCCTGCAATATCTTTCATTTCCAAGTGTCTCCCCTTTCCATGTGCAGAAGCATCCCCATGCCTATGTTTCCAGCAAGCTCTCCTCCTCCTCCTCTTTATCATCACCTCCACAATCCAAGCACATTCTCCACCACAGCTCTCCCCTCTCAGGGAGAAAACTCAAACCCTTGGGATTTTCCAGAATTCAGAAACCTCAGGGCAGGGGGTTTGGACCTCTGAGCTACCATCCAACAAGTTAACCTGGCACCAGGTGAAGAACACCCAGCATGGCATCCACAGACATCGCCAGAGAGGCTGTTGGAACCTTCTCAGGCTAGGATGGAAAACCCTGTAAGATGGGGCTGTGTCCGGGGTCAGCTCAGCGAGTGGAGTTTGCTCATCCCTGACATTACACGGGTGACTCATGAATATTTACTTGTTCTCCACAAGAGAAATCCGGCCTGCAGTCATTTATCAAGAGGAAAGGCAGTGAGATTTGCTCTGGAAACTCAAAACAAAGCCTGTGAGGATGGAGCCATGCCAGGTTTGCCGACAGCACCAACAGCAGAGCAGTGCTGCTTCCTGAGCACTTGGATTCCTGCAGTAAAATCCATCCCAGTGCTCTCACCCAAGGCAAACCTCCAAACATTCCCCTTAAATAGGCTATGGGTGGAAAGGGGAATGATCCACTCGTGTTTCAGCCACGGAAAGCCAGGTATTGCAGGAGTCTGGCTGCTCAGCATTCCACAGCAGGATTCCTGCGCCCCCAAACCCAGGCAGAAACCCAGAGACATCATTCCTCCATGCCCAGGAAAGCCCCTCCTGCCCCCCAAACCAACCAGCCCACTCCAACACAAAGAAGTCCAGGCTGGTTTTCCGATGACTGAGCATTATCCCCTCTCCCCTCCTCACCCTCCATGTGTCCCCAGCACATTTTCCTGGCCCCTCGCCACAGTTTAAACCTGTTCTTGCTCCACAAAGACTTCAAATAAACACTCCTTGAGGCTTATTTACAGCAGTCCCCCAGCCATTTGTTTTCCAGGAGTCCAGGATGACACAGAGCAGCTTTCCCCAGCAGGGAAAAGTCAGGGAAAGGCTTCAAGGCAATGGGAACATCCCCTGTCCCATGCCCAACCTTCCCCTGCTGTACAAGAGAACCTGCCAGCAAACGAGCAGCACAAAAGCCACCCTAAAAGGGAACAAGGGAGTATAAAATTTGGGATTTGCCACTAAACACCAAAAAAGTGACAGTAAATGGCTTCTTTTCCCATTGCCTAATCATTTTCATGGGTTTTTTCGCCACATGGCACCTGGTTTGAAATTGCCTTTCACAACCAGCTCCAGCACTTCCACTCCACGTTCAGCATTTAAAAGGGAAAATTAATCTCCAAAGAAACTGGGATCAGGGCAGCACTTCCACCGGAGCATCCAATCTCCTTCCATCACCTGGTGAGGAGCCCCCTCTTTGGGCAGGGAAGACCACAGCTTTCCAGCATTTAAGAGCCACCCTGATGGCTCTTCAAAACAACAGGAAAAAACGTAAATCTACAACTAGAAAAGCCTGACCTTGGGTGACTATATTTGCAATGATCCCTCCCAGCTCCCAAGGACTTTTACCACCCAGGCTGATATCGATTTTCCAATTTTAGAGCTGATGAAATCAGGGCATGGGATAAAATTTGCCCCCAAGGTCATCTACCAGAAGCAGTAGCAAAGCCCAAATCAGTCTGTTTTCCCCCAATCCCAGCCTGCTCCATTTTATGGCCTTTAAAATAACTGGGGAAAAAAAATAAAAGAAAGAGACACTCCACAACCTTCCAGGTTTCACGTTGCTGGGAAATCTCCAGCTCACAGGAAGCTTTGGGTTTCCAGAATTTACATTCTTCTCATCCCGGTGCAAAAACAACTCAATAAATTTCTCAGTGCCAATGGCTCACATCCAAGCAATCCTCTGATTACCTGGATCTGATAGTCCTCCCCAATCCCTTCCAGCTTCTTCTTGTACTCGTAGATGGCTTCCTTCATGTTGTGCATCTCCGAGCAGGAGGCGATGGCACCATCCACCTTGGGAAGAGCAAGCAGGAAATTAGGCCAAAAAAGAAAATAAGCCTCGGATCTGAGGGGAAAATCCATCCCTCCCTCCCAGCAACTCTGCTGGAGGGTTCACCAGCACGCCCCTACCTCCTCCACAATCTGCTGGCCTTTGGGGACCATCTCCACGAAAGTCTGGATGACCCTGAGCCTGTCCCTAGGAGATGTCTTAGGCAAGTGGGGGAAGCTGCAGAGGCAGAAGGAGGAAATCAAACCAGCCCCACGGGGAATGGGCATCCCCTCAATCCCACCACGGGGGCTGCTCTGCTTACTCAGGCTTCTGGGCAGCTCCTCGGTGGTGGTGGAGGATCAGGGTGCCCATGGCCATGGCCAGATTGGTCCTGCCCACGCCAGTCTGGCAGCCGAAGAGCAGCGCAGGCGGGGGTCTGCCGGGGTCTCGCAGCAGCAGGCTAGGGCTCTCCTAGGAGGGAGGGACACAGGGATGGGAGGGTGGATGGATGGATGGATGGATGGATGGATGGATGGATGGATGGATGGATGGATGGATGGATGGATGGATGGATGGATGGATGGATGGATGGATGGCAGGCATCTCCCTTTTGCTCAAGGGATGGGGTGGACGGAGCAGGACAGGAAAATGTGGCTCACTCACTCCATTCCTCTCTCCATCCACCAGCCTGTCCACTCCACTGGACATGTTCCCACCACTCATCCCCAATCCACTGAGATTTCGTCTTCCAGAATGCAAAAGAACCCAAAAAACCAGCAGCTCTGACATGGCAAACCTTTGCACCAAAGGCAGATCATTCCTGCCAAAGCCACTTAGGGAAGAGCTGCCTGGAAGCGGCCAGGGATGGTCATTTCTAGCCAGGGGTAGGGATGCACTGCTGGACAACATGGACTTCTCCAGCAGGATCCTACAGCAAGGGGAGTGGGATCTACAGGCACAGGCATCCTCTAACAGGAAGAGTTAAGGAAAACCAGAAAATGGTCTCAGGCAGTCACAGCACAAGAGCAAATCCCTGCCCAAGGAGGCCCCACGGGTCAGATGCTTCCCCTCAGCTCACCCTGAGGAAGTGGATGAATGCGTCAAACTGCTCCTCCAGAGGGGCTCCCTCGGCGGGCAGAGGCAGCCGGTGGTACCTGCCGGGATGGGGACAGCCCTCATCAGGATGGCACCACGGAGGGGCTTCGTCCCCACCACCGTGCAGGACACGTGGCTTAAGGGCTGCCGAGAGCCCCGACCACGCGGGAGGAGGAGGAGGAGGACGGAAGCTGCTGTAGGAGGGCTGGAGGAAGACAGGTCTGCGATAGACCTCGTTGGTGACCTGGATGTCCTCGTCACCCTGCACCCGCACGGCGTGGGGCTCGTCCCGCAGCCGCTCAATGTCGTTGTACACGTAGTAGACGCTCTCGCCGAGCTGCGCGAAGTCACGGATCTGCAGGGCACGGGGAGAAAAGCCCCATCACAACCCCTCCCCTCGCCTCTGAGCCGCGGGATGCGCGCCCTTCCCTGCCCTAGCTCACCTCCTTGCGGATGGCCAGCTCCAGGCTCTCTGCCCGCACGCCCCGTTGCAGGTGCTGCAGGTTCTCATGGAGGTTCTCCTTGCTCCGGGGCGTGTAGGACACAAAGTCCCCCTCCAGCCGCAGGAACACCACAGGCTCCTCACGGACACAGAAGAAGACACATTCCTGCAAATAGCGGTGGGGAGAGGCTGTCTCAAAGCTCTCCTGTCTTTTTTCCACCCCCAATTCCCACCCTGCCACCAACCTTGTGGCCTTCTCTCTGCAGCTTCTGCAGCACGAGCTTGAAGCCGTTGAGGCTGGGCTGCCCCATCCCGAACACGGCGTAGCCGCCTTTGGCCTGACGGAAGTTGGGAGCGCCGCAGCTGCCAGTAGTGTTCAAAACATCTAATTTTCCATATACGTCCCTGACCATGAAGTATTTCCCCTGCAGAATACCAGAAGAGAGAAGGTGGGACATCAGCAGATTTGAGAAAGGCAGGACTTCAACACTGAAGTTGAGCGTAAAAGTGGCTTTTTCTACGTGATCTTCAAAATGAGCCCCTCCAAAAAACTCCTGCGGGAGTTTTTTTCCCTCCACACTCCCAAAGCCCAGGTGATGAAACTGGTGGCAGAGATGCTCACCTGCACCAGGTAGTGCTCCAGTGTGGCCTCAGAAATGCGTCCCACCGTGTAGTTGGCCTTCAGCAGGTCATCGTGGATCTGGAACTCCTCCCTGCAGTTGTACCTGCAAGAGCCACACGCACGTGGGTAAAGGCATAGGTCAAGATTGAAACAAACGCCAGTATTCAGAGGGTGGAGAAACCCAGAATTTTAGAGGCGATGAAGAGCCACACGCAGGTGGGTAAAGGCATAGGTCAAGATTGAAACAAACGCCAGTATTCAGAGGGTGGAGAAACCCAGAATTTCAGAGGCCGCCGAGAACCTACGTGATGACCACGGGTGCCACTTTGTTGGTGATGATGGACTTGGCCTTGCTGTTGTGGAGCCCCAGGGTCTGGAAAGAGTGGATACTGAGGGAGTGCTGGTCCTCCATGCTGCCGTCTCCTGGTGCCCGGCTCTCCAGGGGGGACGCCGAGACCGCCTGCTGTGCCGCGCTGGCTGTCGTACCCATCATCCGTGGGCAGCTGTGCCGGGGTGGGCAGGCAGCGGCAGGGAGGAAAAAAAATAAATAAAAAAAAAAAAATAAATATATATATAAAAANATATATATATATAAAACAAAACAAGGACGGAGGGGGGAGTGAAAAAAGGGAGGGGGAATTTATTTTTCAGCGACTCGCTCCTGATTTAGGATGGGAAAATCCTAGGCAGGCACAGGGCAACCCCCCTGCTGACAGCCAGCCAGGGAAGGAACACTAAGCCAGCCCTTTCCCTCCCGCTGCCACAAAAGGCTTTCTTCCTGCCTGCCATGCAGCTTGGTCTGTTGGGGAGGTGAAAGTAGGGCTGAGGAGGGAGGTGGGGGAACAGAGGACAAAATGCTGGATCTGGTCCCTAAAACCCGCTGAGTCAGCACATGGCACTGCGGAGCCTGAGCCTCGTCCCCTGCTTTCCCAGCACCCACAAACCACTCCTGCGTCCCTCCCCGCTCTCTTGAGCACATGGCACGGGATATTCAGTAACTTCGGGGGTAGGAGCACACTTGGAGCGTGCCAGCCTGGAGGCTGCCTTTACAGCAGCCCATTATCCCCATCCCAGGGGAGCACCCAGGGCAGGTGGGGACCCCAAAACCAGCCCCTGCTTGGTCCCCAGGGAGCTCATCCCTGAACAAGCACGGAATCCAAAGGGCCAGGCCTGGCGGCGGCCAGGAGCACCCCGCCACACCCGAGCAGGCCGGGACAATGAGCTGACTGTCTGCGCCAGCCAGGGCCGGATCCCGGCCTCCCAGCCAAGCCAGACACGGCAAAGGGGCAGCCTGGAACAGACAAAAAAGCTCTGCCCACTCCTAACAGCACGGTCCCCAGTAAAACCTCCTTTGTGCTGCATGGGAATGACCCTGGCAGCACCCAAAGGGGGACGGTACCTGCTCCAAGGCGATGCTCAGCGCTGGGAATACCGGGAGCGGAACTTTAACCCAGCTCTACAAATCCTCCTGCAGCTGCTCCTCCTGCCTGGCAGGCAGCACAAGATCAATCCCTTACTGCAATCCCGGTGAATGTGACGCCCCCCAGCAGCTGCAAATGCTTCAGCTGGGGGGAAAAGCCTGCGGAAAATGTGCTATTGCTAGACAACTGTGCCCAGGCACACATTTTCCCCTCCTCCCCATCTTCCTTCCCCGCTCCGCTGAAAACTTGTTGCTCTACTGTGAATTTTCTGCACCATTAGACAGCCTGGTTTCTTTCACACACAGGAGCAGGGCAGGGGGAAACAAAACCAGCTGTTTCAGGCCAGTGCCATTTCTCCAAGTCCTCTCGAGTGTTTCTTTCACATAAACACTGTGAGGGCAAAAATAAAGCAAAAAAAAAAAAATTTGGGAGGTTTTTGAGTGTTTCAGAGCAAACGCTTGTGGCTTTGGAAAGTTCAGGCAGCAAGCAGGAACGGGGCATCCAGCCAGGAGGCTTTTTTTCCCTAATCTTGCTCAGAATGGGTTCATCTTTTCAACAGTGGGCTGGATCAATCCCTCTGGGTTTGCTCCAGCCATCCCCATGTCGGAGGACGGAGATTTTACCTCCTAGTTTTGAGGCAGGCAGCTTCTGTATTTCCTTTGTCATTCTCCCCTCCCCACAGACACCCATCTTCACCCTAAAACCCCCAGGGATATTTTCTTTTCCCGACAAACTACACCAAGAAATAACACAAGACATAAAAGATGCTGGGCAGATTTGGAAATTGTCTTTCAAATCACAAAATGAATGGAGAGAGGAAATCACATCTCAGCTTCTTCCCCCACTCCCTGCTTAGGTTGGGCAGGCAAAAGCAAGCAAGAAAAGTACCGAAATTACCCAAAGTGAGTGCTCAGGGAAGCCACAGAACTGCTCTAAAAAGCCATGGGAAGAGGGAAGCACTGGTGTCACCCATGTGGGAGCAGCTATTTACTGGGATTGCTGCATCTGATGGGAGCAGGAGGATTTACACCTCCCCTGGCGCCCACTCTGCAAGCTGGGAGACAAACTGGGATGGGCAGGGAATCAAAACCCTACCCCAGGGAAACAGATAAAATTATTTTGGCTGAAAACTTACCAAACATTGCTGATGGCTGCAATGGGAAGAGATGGAATGAAGCCACCATCACAGGCCAGACAAGGGAAGCAGGAGCCCAGGGCTCAGCCTGGCCAGGACCAGCCTACCAAAGGGCTCTGGATTAGCACAAATATAATTCTTTTTCCCATAGCTGGACACAGCAAACACTAGGAGAAGTTCCCACACTGGAACAGGACACCCAGAGGAGTTGTCAATGCCTCAGCCCTCAAAATATTTGAGGCTGGATGGGGCTTGGAGCAACCTGGTCCAGTGGAAGGTGTTGGGCAGGGGGTTGGAATGAGATGATCTCTATCATCCTTCCCACCCCAAACCATTCTGGGATCCTACAATTTCAGGTTAGGAGGCTGGGAAGCAAGCCACATGGATTTTATGATGGCATTAGCCATCAGCTGGGGTGGGTTGGTTTTGAGCATCGCTTCCCTTTCAACACACAGTATCTGGGGGTTTCTTTCCTAGGAGAGAGGGGATGCAGAGACAACATCTCCCTGCACAGCATCCTGCCCTCCTGTCTGCACCTTGTCCTTCTTTTTCAGGGACAAATCCCAGAAATATTGTCCCAGCCAGCAGCTCATCTCTTCACAGACCCCAAAGCCAAGCCTAAGATCAGTCATGGCCGAAGTCCCTGAACAAAGAGCCCATTTCTCTACAGCTGCCAAAAGAACCAACAACCTGCAGGAGGGCATCCCACCCAACAAGCCAGTAGTGTTCCTCTCCAGGTGTTTCACCTAAACTCAAAGCACTGCTGATTAATTATTCTTGCTGCCTAATGAGAAAGAGGAGCCTCTGGCTGGGCAAGGCAGAAGTGCTTCCCTTCCCCTCCAGACCCTGTTTCAAAACATCCAGCTCTGCCAAGCCTGGGCAGGGAATGCCAGAGGGCAGCACTGGGAGCATCCCAAGAATGCCACTTGAGCATCCCAACAGATCCTGTGCAGATGCCGCAGCCTCTCCCACAGAAGTCACAGTAACCCAGCCCTCCACCTTCCCACCTCTCTGAGCTGCTCCTTTCCCCCTCCACCCAGCACAGGGGTTATTCCCCCACCCGGGGACCTGGCCAGGACTCAAAGCTGGAGCAAACAATGGACTAAATATAGTGGGAGGCGGCCAGGCTGCAGCTGCAGGATGCATCTGCTCTGGCCACCGTGCCGAGGAGGAAGCGTGCACTTGCCTGGCCGCCTCATTGTCAGCAGGACAATCAAATAAATCTCCTTCTATGCATCCTCGAGATATTTTATAGCCTTTAAAGCTCTTCTAAATGAAAAGCAAAGCGCTTTGGGAAGAAGCGGCAGCAATGGCAGCGTCGTCCTACAGCATCCATCCTTGGTGTGGGGCAGCCCCCGTGGCTTTCCAGCAGGGAGTAGGCAGGGATGCATCCCCGAGGGAGTGAGGGGCACCCCTGGAGCACTGCTGAGCCAAGCAGGGAGGCAGGAAACACCACAGGCCAGCAGGAAGCTCCAGTGCAGCTGGAGGGGCATCACCGGAGCCCAGAGGAAGCTCTGGAGCTGAGCCCCCCGCCCCGGCGTGCTCTTTAACCCTCTTTTTCAAAAAAAAAGCAGTGAAAATTAAATAACACACAAACAGCTTGAGATATCCCAGAGCAAAAGCTGCATGGGAACCAGGCTCCCATTGTCGCAGGTGATGCTGGAAGGAAGCAGCCTGGCTTCTTAAAAACACATCACAAAACAAAAAAAATAAAGGTGAGAAATAACACATTAAGCTGCGGATGATTTGGAATGTGTCGTCCGCCCACCCAGCTGCGAGGGTAAAATAAGGCGAAGAACCAAAATGTCTCAAATCAACTTAAAAGCACTTTGCCACAGGCAGGAAAAGGCAACTTTGCGGCAGACAGCCCTGCTTTTACAAGCCTTGACTGTTTTATTGATATCTCTAAAGGAGCAAAAGCACCCTCCATCCTCACGAGCTCCTCAGAGCGCCAGTGCCCATGGTCAGAAACATAACTAAATAAGCAGCATTTCCTAGAAAGTCCAGAGGTATTTCCCAATCAGGCTGGGATTGGTGCTGCCGATCCCCTCACCAGCCTCAGTGAGATGCCTGCCCCCAAAATCCAAGCAGGAACATCCAGAATAACGAGGATCAGGCATTTCATATCCCTTCTCCAACATTCTCTTGTCTTTTGGCAGAAAACCCAGCGCCACATCCCCATCCTCCAACTTGCCTTTAGTTACTTGATTTAAAACTCCTCACCCTGAAGCCAGGGAAAGCTGTTTGAGACAGGGCATGGAGGACAAAAAAAAGCCACTCCAAAAATGGGGATGCCAATCTGCTGCCCACCACGAGGAGGATGCTGGTATCCACTGGGAATGGTATCCAGGCTGCAGCCCTTCTTCACAAACCCAGTTTGCATTATTAATCAGCATTATTAACCAGCCTTGCTAAGCACAGCCTGGGAGGAACTACGTTCCTGGAAGTGTTGGATGGGGCTTGGAGCAACCTGGTCTGGAGGAAGGTGTCCCTGCCCACAGCAGGGGGTGGAATGAGATTAATGAGATGGAATTTAAAGGCCCCTTCCAAACCATTCAGTGACTCCAGGGTTTTGCAAAGAGCCCAGCTGTAACTGCTGTCTCACACCCCCCAACTTTTAAGGCCCACAGGCAGGTTCCCTCATGCATCCCATCCATCCCTGGGTGCTGCTTTTTGGGCAGGCAAGAGGTGCTTGGGCTGCTGGCTATTGGGGTGAGGGGTTTTATCAATGAGGAGCAATGGAAAGAGGAACAAAGCCCTGACTCGGAAGCACCAGTGCTGCCAGTTGCGCTGTCAGCTCGCTGCCTGTGGTTTCAAGGTCTGTGAGCACACTCGCCTGAAAGGGTTCCTTCCAGCAGCACAAAAGAAAAAACCAAAATAAAACATTAAGATAAAGGCTGGGGGCATCTCCAAAGAAACCAGCGACCTGCGGGCAAAGATTTTGTCCAATGCCAAACAGCCTCCAGCTTGCGCCCAGGAAGCACCACAGCCCCACACCCACACCGGACTTGCCACGATTTTCCTGCGGTGTGACTGGCAGGGGGGAGCAGGGTGTCCCCGACGGCGGGGAACTCGGGCTGTGCCCGCCCAGCCCCCTGCTCGCAAAGCCGGGATGGCCAGCGCCACGCGGAGCCGGCCGGGGCGTTTTGGGAAGGCGAGGGCTATGATTTTGTGCTATTCATAGCTAACCACGGCTCCCCTCCCAACGGGGGCAAGGCTGCCGGAGCTGCGGGACGGCTCCTTTTCCGCGCCGGGAAGCGCTGCAGACCGCACCTTTCCCAGGACAAGCAGCACCTTATGCACGCTGGTTTGGGATGCAGCTCATCCCTGGGAGCTCACAGATCTCCTCTCCCCCCCCCCGCCCCGCTCTCTTAATTAATAAAGCAAAAATCAAGCAAATCCCAGGGGAGTTTTGCTCACAACAGAGACCTGCCCGTTATTTTTAGGCTTCGTGCAAAGACAAAAATCACTTCCTGCCTTCCAGGAAGGAAATGTCCCACCACGGCTGCCTGTCTGCCTCCTCCTCGGGCAATGCCTGCCTGCTCCCAGCACAGCCACCACAAAACCCGCTGTTTTCTCCCATCCAGGGGAGAAAAACAACCAGAGCACGGCTCGGGATGTGAGGGGTGCCACGGCCAAGAAGACGAGGCGGTGTTCGCTCCGCCAGCACGAAGAGGATGCAGCGGGCAAAGGGCAGGGAAGCAGGTCCGGAAAAGTCCGGCAGCCATCGGAAACGCAGCCTGGATGAGGTTTCTGGAAGTTTTCAGCCCCAAGGAGGTGGACAGGAGCTCAGCGGGAGCAGGGAGCCCTTCATTCCTCCTAGGACACCCTCTCCGGCAGCGAGGGTGCCTCGGTCCCTCGGTGGGTGGGAGCGCACCGGGCTCTGCGCCATCCCCCGCACGTGCCAGCGGGAATCCCATCCCATCCCATCCCAGGCTTCCCGCTCTCCTCTCGTGCTCCCTAAATGGGAGGCTGCGGAGCCAGACCCCAGCTACATACCTCTTCCTCCTCCATCTTCATCCTCCAGCCACCCCGCACCTCCCCGCTTCCAGAGCCCGCTCCCCAGGCGACTTTTGGGGGGTGCAAAGGAGGCACAGCCCAGAGATGCAAATCCCAAAACTCGCTCTGGGGGACTCGAGCAGGCACAGCCGGCACAGGCCGACAGTCGTGCTGGGCTCCCAGCCCGGCGAGGCTGGCTTCCAGGGAGCCAAAAGAGGGAGAGAAAAGCCCCTTTTAAATAGGAAACGCAACTGCAAAGGCAGGAGAGGTGGGAGGATGCCATCCGCGGGGCGCATGCTGGGCCTCAGAACTAGCGATCCACCTATTTTTCAGAGGTTTGAAGCCCAGCATTGGCTCCGGATAAACCCTCCTCGCCACGGCCGGGGCACCTCATGGCCACGCTGTGGGGTCTGTGCTCCAGGGGCAAAATAAACCTTTGCCCCATTGTCCCGCCGGCCTTGGCTTGGGGGGACATGCCTCCGCCCAAGAAGGCGCCCGGGTGCCCATCACGAACCCCCCCGAGGGTGAGGGGAGCTGGGAGATGGGGGGGCACCCTCCAGGGCTGCTCCTGCCCCCTCCATCCCCCTCCCACTGCAGCGGGCCGGGAAACAACCCCCCACCACCCCCAGGGAGGGGATGAGCGGGGTAGCCGGTCCCGGGGAGGCGGATGCGCGGCCCGGGAGTCGGGTAATGCTCGGTCCCGGGGTGGCGGGGGGACGCCCGCCATCGGGGATGGGGCGCGGAGCGGGGCAGGACGCCCGGTCCCGAGGGCTTCAGGGCGGGGAGAACACCCAGTCCCGGGGGTCAGAGGGGGATGCCCGGCTCGGAGAGGGATACGGTACCTGGGAGGCTCCGGGCTCAGCTCCCGCGCCGGGCCGGCCGCGCCGTCGGGTGCCCCATGGNCTGCCCCCCCCAGCACCGCCGGGACACCCCCGGGCCACGGCACCGGCGCCTCGGGGACGCCGGGCACGCAGCAGTCCCCGAACACAGCCGCTGGCCCCTCAGGGACCCCGGACACGCAGCCCCCATCGCCTCGGGGACCCCCAGCGCCCTCCACCACACTGATCCTTCCGTCATCTCCTGGTGACAAACCAGAGGGGGGTAGGGACTGTCTGATGCCACCACCCCAGCCAGGTTTGCAGTTCTGGGGGTATCGAGGCCCTGCCGGCACCTCTCAAAGCCAGAAAGTGTTTTTTCTTCTCGGAAATGGGAGACAGGAATGTGTGTGATGGGAGCCCAATATCCCATCTGACGCTGCCCTCTGGCAGCTCAAAACCATTTCCCCGTGTCCTGGCACTCCATGCCCTTGTCCAAAATCCCTCTCCTGCTCTCTTGGAGCTTCTTTGGGCACTGAAAGGGGCTCTAAGGTCTCCATGGAGCCTTCTCTTCTCCACATGAACACCCCCTGCTCTCCCAGCCTGTCTCCATAGGAAACATCAGGGCAGCTCCAGACCCCCAAGTCTCAGAGCTGTCCTTCCTTGCTAAGGCCACTCAGACTCCCGGGAAATAAGGCTGCTGCCCACCCAGCTGCTTCCCAGCATCCTACAGGCACCGTGGCTTCACCAGTACCAGCAGGTCCAGCACCCAGTTCTGCTCATCTCCTGCCCGGAGTACACCACGGCACAGAGTGAATCCATCAGGTGACCCCAGGCTTGCCTCACTGCCACGCAAAAATGCCATTTTAGCCAATCCCTAAAACTCCCAATCCTTCCCGCTCCCACCTGCCTTCCCACATTCCATTTGGGTTAAAGGAGCCCCCCAGGTAGG
>VXBQ01012539.1:33892-47523 GCA_013400175.1 Phainopepla nitens
GGGGGTGGTGGTGTCCTGCCATTCCGTCCTGTCCAGGCTTCCTTCGGCCAAAATGTTTTGGCTGGACCGAGCTTGATAAGGTCACCGGGAAAAGGAATGTATCCACATACACCAAAGCAGGAATGGGGTTGTGTCCACATACCCCATACCAGGGAACAGTGTTCATTTTCCATATCCCAAACCAGGAAAGGGGCATGGATCCCTATATCCCAAACCAGGAAAGGGGTAGTATCTGCGTATCCCATACCAGGTGTGAAAAACAAAGTTCGCTCTCCTGGTAAAATTTAAAAGGTCTAATAAAAAGACAATAGGAGACAGNTATGTTCATAAACCTTCATGCATTATCCAAAAACCTTCTTTTGGAGCTCCCCTACCCTACCTGCACCACCCCCCTTGTAAATCTTGTATTGGTTATTCCTGTTATTCGTCTTCTTAGCTCGTTGGTGATAAGGGTGATCGATACCTGAGGTCCTGGTGTTTTTCATCCTATCTAGATAGGATGATCCAAGAATGCAAGGAATTTCCTTGTTATCTCTTACCACTCCTTGAATTGGTTACATGGACAAAAAGCCCCTTGTCCCTTTTTTTTTTTACATCACCATTTTATCCAACATTATATATATATATATAGCATTCATTTTAATACTTGTGAAAAGCCAATAATATAACATGCACTTATAACACAGGGAATAGCATTCATCTCCACATCACAAACCAGGAAAAGGGTTGTATCCGCATATCTCATACCAGGGAATAGCATTTATCTCCATATCCCAAATCAGGAAAAGAGCACTGATCCCTATATCCCAAACAAGGAAACAGGTGACATCCCCTTATTCCAAAAGAAAGGACGTGCATCCCCATATCCCACACAAGGAAAAGAGACCCATGCCCATATCCCAAAGCAGGGAATAGGATTCATCCTCATATCCCAAACCAGGAAATTTGCATCCAAATATTTCAGGCCAGGAAAAAGGATGCATCCCCATTTCCAAACCAAGAAAGGAGATGAATCCTCATACCCCATACCAGGAAAAGAGATGCATCCCCATATCCCAAGCCAGGGAATAGGATGCATCTACCCACCCCAAAGCTGGAAAAGCCGGGAATCTCACCCCTGAGAGACACGCCAGCCCCAGCACAGCCTCCCTCCCTCCCCTGGGAACACTGATCCTGTCGGTTATTTTTAGCATCCCTCTCCCAGAGGCCAGAGCGGCCGGTTTCTCCCTCCAACCCTGGATCCCCCAGCCCGAAGCGCATTCCCGGCGGGACCGGCCGCCCGCCTGCACAAGAGGATGGGCGAGGCGGTCGCCCGAGTGGCCAGGAAGGTGAACGACACGGTGGAGAACAAAACGGATTCCCTGGGTAAGCCCGGCGCTCCGGCCCGGCTCCCGCTGGGGGCCTGGACGAGGATCGGGTAGCCGGGAGCAGGGTTCTATTTTTCACTGCCACAGTCTAAAAAAAGCTGTTGGCGGTTCCCCCTCCCCGCAGCTCTGGAGCAGAGGAAGGCTCCCCTACAGGGCCCTCAGCCCCGCAAGAGCAGGTTCACAAAAGTTAGAGCAGGTTCACAAAATCCCAGGGGATGCGTCCCTCCTCGCGAGCAGTGGCAGGAGCAGATTCTTCCCCACGCTGCCCTGTCAGATTTGTGTTTTCCTGCAATTTCCTCATTTCCAGCTAATACCCAAGAGCGGGGTGCTGCTCATCAAAGGAGAGAGATGAGAGCCACTCATTTTTGTTCCCATGGATTCCCAGCCCTGGGATATAAACCAGCGTACGCCAGGAGCTGGAGCTTCATCACTCAGGCTCTCCGTATCCTCCTGAGAGAAACGTGGGAGGATGGAGCTTGCTCCATCAGCCCCTACAGGGGCTTTGGGGAGGGGAGCAGGAAGCAGAGCCCATCCTGGGGCTGGGATACAGATTTTTCCATCCCTGGCATCTCCTGGGAGGGGAAACAGAGACAACTCGGGACAAAACAGAAAGGCCACGAGGTGAGAAGCACAAGCAAATCTTTTTCCCTTCCCCACCGCTTGCCATGGGACCACCACCTATGACCATGAGAAATCCAGCCAGGAGCATGCCCAGGGAAATCCCTGCTCCACCCCCAGCCAGCGGGGGAATAAGGATCCCTGTGCTGCTCAGCTGCCCCCAGGGAATTCGGGATACAGGGGAGCAGGATGGCTGAGGTTGTTAGACCCTTGCCTGGGTCTCTCTGTGCACAGATCTGGCCAACTGCAAACTGATGACCTTCCCCGTGGGCATCTACAAAGCCATGAGGAGCGTCACCGAGGGGATCCATCGCATCTCCCTGGCCAACAATGAGCTCAAGTCCATCACCAGCCGATTTGTCACCACCTTCAGCCAGCTGACAGGTAAGAGACTGCCGCTCCCAATCCTCTGGGACACTCCAAGAGCCCCCAGGTTACTGCAGAGGGGACAAAACACCCAAGAGTCTCCCCTGAGCTCACACCTCATTGCAAGCCTTAGTTCAGACCCCAAAAAATCCATTTTTCCTTATACCTTCTGCCCCTTGAAGGATGAGGACACTGGTTCTGCTCTCACCCACCCTTTCAAACTGGTATCAGGGCTGCTGCGGGGTCACTCATCGCCCTCCAGCTCCCTCCAAGGATGGGGCTGAGGATGGAGGAGGACAGGAAAGGCAGCTTGGGAGTGACAACGGGGCAGAGACGGGGCAGTGCAGGCTGTGCTGACTGATTAGTCCTCATCAGCCAGAGTCAATCACTGCAGGAGATGGAACGATCATCGGCACCACAGGGACACCTCCCTGCAGAGCCCAGAGAAAGCCAGAGGCTAATCCACTAAAAAATGGCCATGCAAGCATTCAGAGCATCCAGTACCACGGTATTGAACGCTGAGAGCGGCACTGGGGATGCTCTGGCAGCTGCTAAAATCAATTTTGTTCCTACGAATGCCACCGTGGTGGATGCCTGGGGAGGCTTCCCTTGTTCTGGAGCCACAGCCTCGTCTATGAGAACACCCCTAGGCTGGGGAGGAAACACATCGAGCAAAGGAAATCAATTTTCATTTTCTAGACAGCACAACAAGCCCGGAAGGGGAAAAAAAAAGACCTTGTTTGCTAGCAAGGTCTTTGCTTCACCCGTGAATCGGGTGATTCCCTCTGGCGATGAACTGCGCTGGGTCTCAGCAGGAACAGGTGCCCCAGGGCTGGGGACAGGCTGAATAAGGCAGGACCTATAAATACCAGGTATTAGCAGGGGCAGGGCAGCTTGTGTGGGTATTTATAGTGCTGAAAGCCCTGTGTCACTGGAGAAGAGAGTTAGGACAGCGGGATTTGGGGTCTGTCCCCAGCAGCGCTGCTCCTGGCCCCACAGGAGCTCATTTCTGGGGCAGGAAAGCATCAAGATGGGTAAACTGTGAAAAATAGATATTTTTCACATCTAAAAACCTTTCTTCCACCATTCTGTTTATTCCTCAGAAGGGGTACAGGCACATGAACATAGAAAGCCAGCCTCAAGCCATGACAAGTGTTTATTGGGGAGGTAATTGCACTGACTTCATGAGGAAATATTCCTTATTTTTTACAGAGCCTGCTTGCAAAAGGCTGCCCACTTTCATTAGCGAAGCCTGAGGAAACCAACAGAAACACCACACCAAATGGGGTATTTCCAGCAGGCAAATCTCAAAAAAAAAAAAAAAAAAGCCCAACTTTTGGAGCTGGAATTCCGCTGATGGACCTGGCAGTCCACGGGGGTCAGAGGCTGTAAATCAAGCCATGCATTAGTTACTTTCACATCTTTTTCCCTGCATTCCACCACCTCTCTTCTCTGTTCCCAGAGCTCAATCTGGCAGGCAATTACCTGCACCGCCTGCCCGAGGAAATCACCTCCCTGCAGCACCTCCGGGCCATCGACCTCTCCCGAAACAGGTTCCGGCGTTTCCCGGAGCCCCTGGCCACCGTCCCCGCCCTGGAGACCATCGACCTGGAAGAGAACGAGATCGCAGGTGGGTGAGGAGGACCTTTTTCCACTGGAAAAAGGTGATTTTAAAGGTGATAAATAACCAGAGCCTGCTCAGCCATTTGCCTTTCCCGGTGTTTTCAGCGCCTCCCAGGGAAAAGCCGCTGCAGGCACAGTGGGAACCAAGCCCCGATCAAGCTGCCCTGTTCACCACCTTGGGATGTAGCTCTTAAAGGCACCTCCAGCTGGAGTGACCCGAAATCCTCAGATTCCCCTAAAAAAACCAGAGCTGATTGCAGAACCCAGCCCCACGAATGCTGGGATGTTTGCTGCCAGGCTAAGCAAGGACACGAGCCCGCCTGAACATTTCCCAGAACAAACAGGAGCTGTTTAACACTACAAAATCCCTTAAAAAATGAATTAAAGGAATGGCGAGAGACGCTCGTCCCTCAGCCCTGCAGCAGCAGGAAAATCTTTCATGTGCAAAAGCTGAAGGCTTTGGAGTCTCCAAAAGCTGGGCAAAAGGGGCAGCTGTTGTACACAGATAAAAAGGGATTTATTTAGGAAGCAGCTTCCAAAGAGCCCGGGCTGGAGCATCCCACAGCCCCCACGGATCCCCAGGGAGGCGAATATGGGAGTCGACTCAGTTTTGCTGTTTTATTTCTTTTTGCTGTTTTGCTGTTTTGCCGTGATCGCTTCAGCTGCTGATGGGAAAGCTGCTCCCTGCAACACCAGGTTTGTTAACAGCCTCACATCAGCTGCTCCTCGGCTGTGCCTGCAGAAATGCTGGAATTAAAAACTGCTTCCACAGGAGCCAGAGGAAGGCAGGGCTTTTCCTCACCCTCTTTTTCTCTCCTGCCTCCTGGAGAGAGCTGTCTCACCTTTAGCTCCGTCACTTTCTGAGTTTAATTGGTTGGTTTCAATCCAACCTGATCTCCAAACAGCATTTTCCCCACTTATTTTTTGCAGGCAGGATGCTGGAAGAAGGGACTGCCGCTTTTTTGGTGCCTTTTTCCTTCCTAAAATGCAGGGAGGAAAGCTGCACCCAGCTGGATTGATCCTGGGTTGGGAGGAGAACAAGGCTGCCAGGCTTAGTCACCTCCCAC
Source organism: Phainopepla nitens (assembly GCA_013400175.1). Classification (NCBI taxonomy): domain Eukaryota; kingdom Metazoa; phylum Chordata; class Aves; order Passeriformes; family Bombycillidae; genus Phainopepla; species Phainopepla nitens. The sequence continues at coordinate 38,934 of VXBQ01012539.1, forward strand.
CAGGCTCCCCTCAGCTGGGCGGTGTCCTCCAGATGTGGGGGAAATAAAAAACAGAGTAAAATTTAACAATTTCAAGCCAAGATGTTGTAGGGATATGTCTGAGTAGTGCACACAGCGCTGTCTGGCTGCAGAAATAGGTGATGTGAGGTTATTTGACACATTTTCTGGAAAGGGAAGAGGTAGAGACCAGACAGACAGGAGGTTTCAGCCCATTATTCCCAAGGAAACCCAAAGCTGGGCAATCACATTGCTCCTACCAGCCCTTCCCAAAGAGGTTCCAGGCTCCCTTGCATCTCTGCCATCCAGAGGATGCTGGAGAGGCTCCTGCCAGGGCTGCAAACCCGATTTAAAAGCTCCTGCTGAAGCAGCTGAGTGACCCACTAAGACATACTGAGCTGGAGGTGGTAGGTAATGTTCTCCAAAGAGAAACAGGAGTGAAAGGAGTTTAATTAATGCCTGCCTGGAGCCTGTGGGCTCTATGAAAAGAGACATTTAGTGCCACAAGCCACCCTTTTCATCTAAATAAGCTCTTAACCCTGGACTGTAATTATGTATTTATTGCTGTCAGTGCTTTTCACTCTTTCCCTGATAGTTAGAGTTATATCAAATCAGCGTTCTAAGCTCCCAAATCCATGGGGATGTTTTGGTGCCTGGGGCTTTAGCCTCTCTTTCCCTTATTCCTTGTTTAATGACTGCTGCCAAGGGTGGAGAGGTCACTGCTGGTTAATTTTGTCCTCATGAGAATGTCAAGATGGGACAAAAGGGGATGGTTTCAAATTCAGAGTAGGGTTAGATGGGACATTGGAAAGAAATTCTTCCCCATGAGGGTGATGAGACACTGACACAAAAACGGTGGATTCCTGGAAGTGTCCAGGGCTAGGTTGGATGGGGCTTACAGCAACCTGGGAGAGTGGAAGGTGTCCCTGCCTCCATCCAGGGGTGGAACAGGATGAGCTTTAAGGTCCCTTCCAACCCAGACCATTCCACTATGGTGTCACTCACTTATTCTCACATTCTGCTTTAATTATGTATTATATATTTAATTATTATTTTCCCTCCCTGTTTTTCGCTTAACTGGTGAAGCCAGCATGAATAATTCAGGCTCAAATGCAAGTACCTCATCCAGTGGGAAGGCAGCAAGTGATGCTTTGGGTTGTTTTTAGAGGAATTTGTGGCTCTCATGTACAACCCTACAGCTCCAGGCTGCACTGTGTGCCCTGCCTGTCCCTTCATGCCAGGCATGAGTCACTGCTCCTTACCTGGAATTAAGGTGCAGAGCTGAGCCATTCCCAGCCTGGAGAGGTCCTGGTCCCCAAAACAGTTTACTAAACTCCCTAATTTAAGCAAAATGGGTGAAAGCTCTTTTAACTTTATCATGCTGCCTGAGAGGATGATTAAACTTCTTATTCTCCACTGCATTAGATGATGATTAAATAGGAAGAGCTATGAAAAAAAATAATACTTTTGTGCTTCAAGGGAAAAGAAAAACAAGCAAAATGATACGGGGAAATGGCAGTGAACAAATCCACCGTGAAGAAGAGTTATTAAAAAAATTCATGTGAAGTTCTGCCTGATGAGATATGCACTCCTAGAGAATTTATGTATGGAAAATAGCACCATTCTCTGGAGGAGTAAGAGGAAAAAACAAAGGCATTGAAGTGTTTGAGTATTTTTCCAGCATAAAATAACTTTCATGGCTTAAAAATCACATAATCATCTACCAGATATAATTACAACACCACAATTCTGCTCCGGGTGCTGGCAGAAGAAACAGGAGCTGGGATATAAAAGGCTCTTGTCATTTTGGTGGCCAGGTTAAAAAGAAATTGGTTGAAGTAAATCAGACAGGTGGGCTTTGCAAGCCCAAAATACTGTGAATTGTAGCAAAATCTGTCGCCTTTTAATGAGCTTAATGGTTAGGTTTTCATATCAGTCTCATTCCTCTGCTCTCAGTGGATTCACATTGGGACCATCCAGCTGAGCTGCGCCTTTTTTTTAATGCAGAGTTTGTAAATGCAATGTTTTCCAAAGGACAGCACCCAAATTCATGGAAATTGCAAAATAGAAGGGCTCCTGTTGATGGCTGAGAGCCATTTTGCAGCCTGTCCAACAAGGGCAAAGACCACAAGCCCTCCTGTTAGCTTGGAGAGGGCTCCTGGGCATTGCAACACCGGGGATAAAACAAGGGAAAAAGTCTTTGAATCCCAATTTAGTGTCCCAGCAGGGGTTTTATTAGGACTGAGAGAACTGGAGGGCAATGCCCACATTGGGTATCTTGGTGCTTGCACCTTGCTGACACATTCTGTAGAACCACAGGATCATTCAGGCTGGAAAGGACCTCTAAGACCAGCGAGTCCAACCCTAACCATTTGCCTGAGCAGCTGGATAAATTAATATTTTTATATTAATTATATGATGATAATAATTAATAACTATAATTAATAACAATATAGTATATTATAATACGTAGTAATGTAATGTTATATATTAATTATATTTGTATTTTAATATGCGTTTCTGTTTTGACCAAAGCCTGCTGACAGGCAGGATCAGGGCTTGCTGCATGCTGTCCATCAAGAGGAGCTTTCATCCCTTCTGCCCCTCCAGGACAGATTCTCACCTCCGTGCTCTATTTCCAGAGGTGCCAACAGATAAACTGGCCTCCATGGCATTGCTGAGGAGCCTCAATCTGCGGGCAAACCCCGTCGGCCCCGAGGTGCGGCTGCTGGTCCGGCCCCTCGTTCCCTTCGACCTGCTGCTGTCTCCAGAGGAGCCCGTCCCTAAAGCCTGACAGGATCTCAGGGTGCTGTCCCGAGGGCTGACTGCCCACCAGAGTGGTTTGGCTTAGGTCAGTCCCTGCTGCACCCCTGTTTCTGTCCCAAAGCCAAGTGAGTGCCTCGTTTTTTCCCAAATTAAAAGCAAGCAGTGGGGCTCCCCCGTGAAGGGATGGCTCTGCCAAATCAATCCCAAGCCAGGCAATCTCCTGCTTATGCCTTTTGGAGATGCAGAGGAGCTGCAACACGTGTGGTGGGAGGTTGGGGTAAAGCTGGGGGTGGGTCTGGACGTTCACCCTCCCACCTGGGTGGTGATGGGGAGCAGCCAGGACGGTGAAAGACTTCCCTGTGGCTGTAAGGGCTCTCCCTGGAATTGCTGACGTGGTGGTGTGCCAAGTGCCTGATTAAATGCTTTCCAGTTCCATCGTGGAGTTTGTGTCTGATTAAATCCAAATTACCAGTCTTGTTCTTAAAGAAGCCCCGTGGCACCGCTGCTCACTGCAGCCTCCAGCTGGATTCCGCCAGACCCAAGCAGTATTTCCCTGGAAAAATCCTTGTTTTCCAAGGGATTTTTCTTCCCTTCTGTTTTTTCACCATGGAAACTAAAGCGACCCAATGCCAGCGGGTCCCCACACGCTGCTCACCCCGTGGGTGTCCCCAGAAGATTTTGCCCCCCTCTCAGGTGCCGTGGATCCTCAAGTTGTGTTGATTCCCTTCCCAGGAAGAAATGTCCAGGAAAGAGTGGCTTCTCGGCGACAGGGAGGCCACTGCTAAGCACACTCATATCCCTCAGCAGCTGGCTGCCTGCAAAAGAAAAACCTCCTGGGAGAAACCCCAGGTGTTATCTCAAAACGCCTTGTTTAAACATCTCCCTTTTTTGTTCCTTTGGGGAATTTAAGGGACAAACACTTCCCAACGGTGTGTGCAGGCCGGGGACAGACCGGAATGGTAAATCCTGTAAATATTTGGCTTCTAGACTTGCCAAACTTTGGTAAAAGACTATGGTAAGAGATGCTGGGCGTGCCGGAGAAGCTGGGGTTGAGCGGAGCAGCCTAGAGCTGGGACCAGCATCCCTAAACATCGTGTTGCTTTTCCCTGTGGGTGGACTGATGGATGGGGGATCTCCTGGCACATTTTCCTCCCAGGATGGACAGGAGTGCTGCTGGGGACACCGGCCATCAGCTGCCAGCATCAGCGCGGGGACCTGGGCGGCAGCGAGGGGACACAGCCCTCGGCTGTCCCTAGGGAGCGAACCTGCTCCCTCCCTGTCCTTGCCCCGCGTGGGCTGCCCGCCCCCGCGCTGCCTCATCCGCGGGGGGCTGCGTGCGGGTCCGCCGGTATCCATGGCGATCGGAGACTGTTTCCCCCCGCGCCCCCTCCCCTTCTCCGCTGCAGCCGGCGAGCAGCCGCAACCGGCGCGGCGGCACCGCGGCGGCCGCGCTGGGGCTCCGGACCGGGCGGGAGGGAGGGAGGGACGGGGGCAAGCTGCGCCCCCTCCCCGGGCAGCAGATCGCCTCCGGCGGTAGCCCCTGCACGGCAGCGATGCAGCGCCCGGAGCCGGGTCGGGCCGGCGGAGGTGAGTGCCGAGACCTGATTTATTTTATCCCCCAAAAAAGCTACCCACCCCTCATCCCAGCCCCCTGTTCCATTAGAGGGGCTTTTCCCTGCGGCGGTTTCCCGCAGCCAGGCGGGGAGGCAGGTGGTCCATCACCCCCCGTCTGGTCCCCATATTCCCTCGTCACCACATCCGAGATGCCAGTGCTGAACTGAGGACGCCTCCATCCATCCATTCCTCCACCCATTCATACATCTATCCACTCATTCATCCATCCAGCACCAACCTGGGTGCTCAGCGGCCCCTGATTTTCCTTTCCCCATCTTCCACCTAGCTTTTAAAACCACCTCCAATTCCACAGGACACCAACTTCCTGCTCATGCTGCACTGCAGCCTCAAAAGATAAAGTCCGGCAAAGTTTTAGGCTTAATATCACAGGTTTTGGGCAATCGCATTACAGTCTTTGTTATTGCTCCTGCTTACAAAGCTGGTTTACGCATCTGATACCGACGACCTGGAGAATCTTGCCCCCTCGATCCCGCTACTCCCTTGCCTCTCCAAGAGGCTCCTTCTCCTGTGTCGGCTGCAAACTCCCCTCTCCCCCAGCGCCTTTCTGAATCCCCACCGGAAAGGTGTAGCCCAAATCCTGCACCCAGGACTGGGCTATTAGGGGTTGGACAGGGCCCTCCTGCCTGCCAGAACCTTGAGGAAGCCGCTGGTCCCAGTGGCTGGGAAAAGCATCTCGGCTGGCAAGCCGAGCACCGGCGTCGGCGCACGGATCGGGGGATGCTCCAGCTGCCCATCAGCACGCCGCGGCTTTGGAGGGCTGACCTGCTGGCAGGCGCTTCAGCTGAGCCTTAGAGCTAAAATGTGCCTTTCCTCGCCTCGTCACTGCAGCCTGGATTCTCCTGGAGTTCAGTCCCGTCACCGCTGCAGGCGGCTCCTGCCCACGCCCGGCATCCTCCCGCATCCCTGCCGGCGTGCGCCTGGGGAAGCCCGAGGGTGGGAGCTGCCGAGCCCTGCTCCCCGTTCAATCCGTAGTGACAAAATTCCGCCCCCTCCCCCTCCAATCAGAAGCTCCCAGATAAGGATCAGAATGACAAGTATCTCTTTAGACGTGAGGGGAGGAGGTCCTCTGCCCCAGCCCCTTTCCCTGGGTTACTGCGGCTTCACCAGGGAGAATAAGATTTTGGGGAATATCAGATTGTAAACCTCGGAAGCACAAGGAGAAGCAGGGCGCAGGGATGCTCCCAGGCCAGCTGTGGCTGGGACCACATGGATGCAGCTCCCGTAAGGCCGGAGCATCGGAGTGTCAACGTGTGGATTTGTCTTCCTTGCATCATCCCTAAAACAAGGCCCACGAGATCAGGATGTCTTCAAATCCCTTATCAAAAGAATTATACAAATAATAACAATATCTAGTAATAACCATATCAGACAGCAATTATACCAAATAGTAATGATATCAATGCTAGCAAACAATAACAATGTAAAATAATAATTCAGCCGAGGTGCTGCAGAACGTTGAGCTGTGTAACCCGAGGAGGAGACTGCCTGGGGCACGAAGATGAGTCCAGCAGGACATGTCCCAGCCAGTCTGGGCATTGGAATAAATATGAAAACCCACCTCTGGAAGTATCAAGAAATGAAGAGAATAATTGCTTTATCATCTCCTGGCTTCATTTTCCTGCCTTCCCTTCCCCAGGCCCTTCCAATGGCAGCTGGCGGCCCAACTCCAGTGCCAGCTCCCTCCTGAGGGAGAACTACACCTTCCTGGCATACTACCAGCATTCTTCCCCCGTGGCCCTCATGTTCATCCTGGCCTACACCTTCATCTTCCTCATGTGCGTGATCGGCAATGTCCTGGTGTGCTTCGTCGTGGTGAAGAACCGCCAGATGCGCACGGTCACCAACATGTTCCTGCTCAACCTGGCCATCAGCGACCTGCTGGTGGGCATCTTCTGCATGCCCACCACCCTCGTGGACAACCTCATCACAGGTGAGCAGGGCAGAGGAAGTGTCCCCCCCACGCATGAGTAGGAAACAGCCCTTTCCTTTCCTTTCCTTTTTTATTTTTTTTGAGGTTTTGGCCATTTGTGGAAATATAAGATTGACCTAAATGCTGCATTTGCATATTTGTTTGAAGTTCAGCCGTTCTTCACCAAGCAACGCTGAAAAAAAACTCCTTTCTGCATCTGCCTTCTCCTGTGCCAGCTCAGCTCTGCCTGTTGACCTTTCCAAAGATAAGGGAGGGTTCAGCTGCAGCAGCAGCCAGGCCATAGGGCAGGGTCTGTATTTATTGATTATGGGGTGTGATTTATTTGTTGCCTTGGTATTGGGGTCAAGAAACAAGATGAAAGTCCTTCTGATCAAGGATCTCAAAGTCGGTAAATGGAAAACTGACAGCCACCGTGTTCCTTGACTTTGCAAGCATAATGTGCATCTTTTTTACCAGTTTTGGGGTTCTTCCTAAAGGATCCATGCTGCTAAAGGCTATCTCCACACAAGCCCCCTGTTAGGAGAAGGACCTAAGCATCCCCCAGCAGCAGGACAGTGGATGGGGACACCTAAAGGTGATGCCTGAAGTTTTAGCTGTTACATTTTTTTTTTGGACTCTGTGCTGTTTTAGTGTGTAGTTCTGGGTTTCATATTAAGGGTTGGTGAGCTCTCTTCACAGGGTAGGTAGACAAAACAATTCCTTTCTAACTGGAGATGAAGGAAAAATTTTAGGCCCAAGAGTGTAAACAACGGTGAAGAAGAGAGAAAGAGCAAAGAGGATGGAGCTTCATAACCTGAAGCTGTAATTGGACAATTAACTCCAATATGCTGATGGACCAAAACCTATAAAAGTGTGAGACCTCGTGACCAGGCATCCATTTTTGGACCATTGCTTGGGTGTAGCCCCAGCAGGGTTCCTGCAGTGCCCAAGCTGTATCCTTTCAATAAATACCTTTTTATTCTTTTACTCTGCCTAGTCTGTGTTTCCAGGTCAGCCTCTCTAGGCAATAAAGGGAGCTAGGTGAGCCAGAGGCACCCACAGCCTCCATGGTGTCCCCTCACAGGTTGGCCTTTTGACAACACCATGTGCAAGATGAGCGGCCTGGTGCAGGGCATGTCCGTGTCCGCCTCTGTTTTCACACTGGTCGCCATCGCTGTGGAGAGGTACGTCGGCGTGGGGACGTGGGGAGGTGGGCACCGAGCAATGTCCAGCAGGTCCAGGGGCCCTGTGCGGCTCCCACGGTGGGAAAGCTCCTGGGAATGTCAGGAGCCTGTCACAGCTCTCCAGGAGGACCACAGAGTTGCCCGTGGGGCATTCCAGCAAGGTGTCCTCCCCCACGCTGGGCTGAAAACACCAACCTGTCTCTGCCACCAAAAGGCACGTGTAAAGGGCAACCCACCTCACCCTCCATTCCCACCCCTGGGTCCTGGCCACCCTCCTTCCCCAGGGACGTCCCCACCAGGTGCCCAAAGCCACCACCAGCTGTTCTCCCGTAGGTTTCGCTGCATCGTCCACCCCTTCCGGCAGAAGCTGACGCTGAGGAAAGCCCTGCTGACCATCGCCGTCATCTGGGTGCTGGCCCTGCTCATCATGTGCCCCGCTGCCGTCACGCTGACCGTCACCAAGGAGGAGCACCACTTCATGGTGGACGCCTACAACAACTCCTACCCTCTCTACTCCTGTTGGGAGGCCTGGCCCGAGACGGGGATGAGGAGAATCTACACCACCGTCCTCTTCTCCCACATCTACGTGGCTCCCCTCACCCTCATCGTCATCATGTACGCCTGCATCGCCTTTAAGCTCTTCAAGTCGGTGGCGCCTGCCCACGGTGGAGAGGAGTCAGAGGGGAGGAGGATCTCCCGGAGGAAGGCCAAGGTCATCAACATGCTCATCATCGTTGCCCTCTTCTTCACCATCTCCTGGCTGCCCCTCTGGACGCTGATGCTACTGACGGACTACGGGCGGCTGAGCGAGGGCCAGCTCCGCCTGCTCACCGTCTACGTCTACCCGTTCGCCCACTGGCTGGCCTTCTTCAACAGCAGTGCCAACCCCATTATCTACGGCTACTTCAACGAGAACTTCCGCCGGGGCTTCCAGGAGGTCTTCAGGGCCCCCCTGTGCTCACTGCGCTGCCAGCGCAGGCCCTACGCCGCCCGGAGCCGCGGGACCCTCTTCGGCACCCGCAACCGCATCTTCACCCAGGCGCCGACCAGCGACTCACCAGCCCTGTCCGAGTCGGGGCCCGCCGCCCCCGCGCCCGCC
>VXBQ01012539.1:50213-60470 GCA_013400175.1 Phainopepla nitens
CGGGGGATCAGGGAACACACAGGGGATCAGGGGATCTGGGAACATCCAGGGCACCGGGGGATCTGGGAACACACGAGGGGAGCAGGGGTGCTGAAACATCCAAGGGACCGGGGGGTCCTACAGAGACCAGAGACACGCGGGGGAGGCTCCCAGTGCCCCACGCTGCAGGAGCACCTCATGGAGTCGTGGCCTCACCCCGCAAGGAATGGCTTTCTCGCCATCCTGGCCTCAGGTGGAGCGACCCAGGAGAAGGGAGAGGATGATCTCATTCTCATTTTTTGCATCAGAGATGCAAGTGGTTGGCTTGAGCTTACCCATGCAGGTGTTTTGGGTTAGCTAAGCAGAAAACTGCTTTTTTTGTAGTATCTACATCTATTCCTGTGGATGCTGCATGATATTTCAGGCTTGGTTTTGGCTGCAGTATGGCTACATTATGCCTGCAGTATAATCCAACACTGAGCAGAAAGTGAAGATGAACAGGTTAAATTCCTGCTGTGGCATCTCCTGGGACCTCTCGCCTGGCAGAACCTGCCCCTTGCAGTGCTGCAGGGCTTTCACATCCTTCTAGCAGCCAGTGGTTAGTCAAATCAGGCTGTTCTGAGTAAAAATATGCCCCAGCTTCAGGAAATCAAAATGGTTGTGTTTCAGTTTTCATTTAATGTTTCTTTTTCGGCGGTACCTGGGCTCTCTGACTATGTCCTTTACTGTTGTAGCTTGTTTCTTTCTCTGGCGTGTACTGAAAAGCTGTGCAGCTCGGGAAACGTGGGGCAACTGCTGCTTGTTAGAGAGAGCTGAAATTCAGAGGTGGGGAGTGGTTCTGGGGAAGAAAAAAAGAATATGCAGGGTTGAGAGATGAACCTCTAAAAAGCACCTGTTTGAGCTCCTGAGGTGAAGGTGATGGAGCTACTTGAGGTGCTCTGGGAAGTCTGAAGTGGCTTTTGCCTTCTCAGAGGGGAAAAGATGGATTGTGGTCATCAGGGGCAGTGGTGAAGCAGTGGCCAAGTAGGGAAGCAGTTCCCAGTGCAGGTGCCTGGCAGGTAATCCAGACAAGGAAAATCCAGATAATGCCACACTTTGCAGAACAGAGGAGAAGGGAGCAGGGGAGTGAGTACAGAGGTGAGAGGAAGTTCCTTGAACTGGTAATGCTGAACGGGGGCAAACTGGGCTACCCTCAGGCAGGCAGTGCTGCTGCCAGCACCTCTGTGCCAAGTCATCCAGAGGAAAAAAGTCACAATAGCTGAAGGCTGCAGTCCCTAGAAGTTACACAGTAATGCTCTTCCCGTGGGGCTCTCTCTGTGGCTGCAGTGCCTCAGCAGTGAGGTTTTACTCATCACTTAGCAGGTGGGCTGCCAGCTACGTCACAGGGCCCAGCTCCTCAGAGCAAAAGCTTGTCACACTCTGTCTGGGCTCCTTGATCTTTATCCTCAGACTCCTAAGAGGCTGAGAGGATTGCAGGGTGTTTTTTCAGTCTCGGGCTGGGCTGTGTTGACCTTACCTGGACTTGTGCCATTGCAAACAGATGACCTTGGGCTGCTCTCTGTGTGTCTTTGGCCAAGTTGGACCGTGGGGAAGCTTCAGTCCTTACGAAGATGCAGCGCCAAGTCATCTTTCCCTGTCTGCAAAGCTGTAAGCTCCCAGCCCAGCCTGCTGCAGTTGCCTCATGCCTTCCCTCGAGTTAGGAATAAAAATAGTTCTGTGCCTTTCTGCACGCAAAATTCAAATCAGCAGTGACCTCCTGCAATTACGGGGTTGTTACAAAGCTGTGCTAGGGAAGGGCGTGGGCAAAGTCGGTGATGTAACAGCACTTGTTGCACAATATCAATCCAATTATGGGGCAGGACAGGTTCGAGGGACTTTGCCATGCTAATACTGCTTCAGGTGGGGATTAGAAACCTTGCCCAGGCCAGGGAGCAAGATTTGACTTTTTGTTAAAAAGCCATAATCTCCTCAAACAGCAGATGTTAAGGTCCAGGCATGGAAAAGCTTGTTTTCTTGGGGAGGAGGCTGACATTGAACTCTCAGCCCAGCTGGATCAACAGGAGGTGTTTTCAAGTGTCACCTGTAAATGAGACGCAGTGAGATGTGGTTCTGCATTTCTGCCCCACTTTTTTATCCTCACACCATGCTGCTGGCAAGGTCTGCTTTTACAGGAGTGGCAGCTTGGAGAAAGGGCATCCTTCTGTGCATTATGACTGGAGTATTTGGGAGTGATGGTCTCACGTCTCACTCATTCAGGGCAGTACATAGATACCCACACTACTAAATAGCTGGCTTGTCCTGTTGGTCTTGTCTTTTCTGAATGGCCAGAGTACCTCTTTCTGGAACATTAGACACTTTGTATTTAATAAATATGGCCCAAACCCCATTTTGTTATGCCCGGGGTAGTTTGTGTGCAGCTGTTTGCCATTGATTTAACCTGTTCCTGTAGCGTAGAAATGTGATGGGGATGTTTGTAGGTGGCAACTGATGGAGAATGTGTGGGAACCTCAGTCTGGCCTTTGGGGTGTTTCTCGGGATACAGCTTGGAGTGATGGCGTGTGACTGACTGGGCTACAGGACTTTTACCAGCTGTCTCAAAACTAGCACTGAAAAAAACCCCAAAACCACAGCGGGAAAAACCTGATGGTTTCAGGTGAACTGGCTGCTTTCTGTGCCCACTTGGATGTGTTCCTTAGTTTAAAGCATGGCCCCAGGATTATTCCTCCCCACTCACTGCTCTTTTGCTTTCTTCAGAATGTGTTCAACATGGTCGTGGAGGTACCTCGATGGACAAATGCTAAAATGGAGGTAACTACATTACAGTTCCAGTCTCAATCCTTGGCTTTGCTGATTCCTCCTCCATTCCGTCTCCGGAATCACGGTGGTTTCTAACTTCTCCTGTCAGTACTTGCTTAATGCTGGAGCTCTGGTGGGGAGGCTGACATTGCAGAAGTTGGAACACCTTGGTGTTCTCCCATGGCTTCTGATTAAAGTGGTATTTTATGGTTCTTAACCCCACGTGATTCCAAGGCTTGTCAGTCTGCTGGAAACCGTATCCCCGTGGATGGCAATGCAGCAGGAGTCGTGCAGTACCTGCTGCTGGCATCAGCATCATCTCCTGGTCTCTTGGCTTGTCGGTTCCATTTTTAAAAATCACTTTTTTTTATTCATAAAGGGTAAAGCAGAGGGATTTATGTAACGTTTCTTTCAGATTTCCACCAAGGAACCCTTAAATCCAATCAAGCAAGATGTGAAGAAAGGGAAACTGCGCTTTGTAGCGAACGTGTTTCCCCACAAGGGCTACATCTGGAATTATGGTGCCATCCCACAGGTACTGTGGTTTCTCCCAGTGGCTCATCCATCCTGCTGGGGAGGAGGGAGGGTGCCTGTGATTACCACTGCATTAATGGGCAAAAAGGTCAGCAGAGAGTCTGATCTGGAGCGCAGTGTTTGCAGCTGCATCTATCGTCCTGCTGAGGGAGAGAACCTGGCAGGAAAACAGGGATATTTTTAAGCAGAAATCCCAACTTTTAGGCTTCTATCTGATGTTATAAACAAGCTCCCTGAGGATGAGCAACTGCTACTCATCCTCAGCTGCTCAGAAGTCGGTTAGGCAGGAGCTGGCAGGTCCTTCTCTGTGGCTGAAGGGAGCTGTCATTGTGCATCTGTCAGTGCAGTGCCTTCAGTTCCTTGTGCCTGGCAAAGCACAAGGTTTTATCCTAATGGTGCAGGATTTAGGCTGAATCTTTATGGAAGACTCATCTTGCCAACGCCCTCCGCTGCACAGATGTGCTTTCCCAGAAGCAGCTGGCAAGGTGGGACCGTGATAGTGACATCTGGACACATGCTCTTAAATGGCTGGGGACTGCTAGATAAAGAGGGACTTCAGACACAGCTGTTGGCCTCTGATGTTCTCTAAGGCTGGAGTTTCCTCCAGAGAAATAAGCTGGCAGTGACAGATCACAGGCAAACACACTGAATTTGGTGTTTCTGCTTTTGACAGTAGCACATGTCAAGTGTTTTCTCTACGTGACTTAACGCAGGGCCTCGAAGTTGAGTTGTTTCCTGCTTGAATGGATTCTGGTGCCTGTTTCTTTGTGCACAGTTGTGTGTTTTGAAGCCTTTGCTCTGTCATGTGTTTGTGGATCAAAGGTATTTATGCATCAAGAGCTTAACACTTCCTGGTAGAGAAATGTGATAGTGTTTGTGAATGGCTCTACAGCACCACCCCAGTGTCAAAACATCTTCCTGAACACTCTGGATCCATCACAAGGTCCTGACTGGGCTGGTCTTGTCCTGGTATGCAGAAGTTTGGGAAGAAAATTCCTTTTTGTATCTCAGCCCCCTTAGGAGTATGTGCTCCTTATGATGCAAGTGGGCATGGAGTTCTTTTCACTCCTGATCAGGAGTATTTTAAACAGCTCCTATTTTTGCAGTCAGTAATTGGTTTTGTGTCCTTCAATGTGCATTCACCACTGTGGGTGAGAGGCACTGGGGAGCATAGTGGGACTCCACATTCTTATCACTTCTCTAGAGTTAGCAGTGTCTTTAATTGTTTAATTAAAGGGAAACAATACACCCTGTCTGTCTTCCATCTCTGCTGGACTGCTATCTGGAGTTCAGGAAACTTCTGCTAAGGAATGAATAGAGAGAGGAACAGGCAGGAAGCCAAATCAACAATTGCCCTTTATAGATCTGAACTTCACCTTTATGCAGCTGTGGGACAGAGGAGGAAGTCTGGAAAGCTGTTGAAAGGGGGTTTGTGGGTAGGAGGGAGCTGCTTACCTTTTGGAAGGTGAGACCTTTTAACTTGAATTCGGACTTCCCAGGCACAAGGGAAACAGTAGCCCAGATATGTGACCTGGCAGCAGGTGTGAAGTGGGCCATCCTCTGTTTATTGCAGGCAACTGCATGCCCTGAATAAACCTGCTTTTTATTACCCCTTTAAACCTGTGAGTTCTTACTCTTACGTATGGTTGATTTTGGTGTTGGTTTGTTTTTTTNGGAAGACCCAGGTCACAAGGATGAAAATACTGGCTGCTGTGGAGATAACGATCCAATTGACGTGTGTGAAATTGGAAGCAAGGTAATGCATCCTAAATGTCTCCTGAAACGTGTAGTTAATGTCTCCAAAGTCAGTTATCCAGGGGCATTATTCATTTCCTACCTCCCTTCCCTTAACAATGTGACATTTCCCTCTGCTGCCTCTGGAGGTTGTTGCTGAGATGAGGCCGGGCTGATGAGCTGCTGACAGCCAGAGCTAATTTCATGGTACCTGGCTGCTTGCTGAGCTCCTGCACAGCCTCCTGTTGTGCACTCCTTGGGAGCATCAGTATGGACAGCAAGGCCTTTGTCCTTGCAGGTCTGCTCTCGGGGAGAAGTCATCCAAGTGAAGGTGCTGGGCATGCTGGCTCTGATTGATGAGGGAGAGACAGACTGGAAGGTCATTGCTATCAATGTTGAAGACCCCGAAGCAGACAGCTACAATGGTGAGTTACAGGGGGCAGGAGCAGGATCAGTGCTTCCCTTTCTCCCCTGAAACCCTGCAGGAGGTGGGGATAGGGCTTGCTCTTTCTGTGCTGTGCTGTTGATCAGATGTGCTGCTGGAAGGACAATCCTAGAGCAGAACATTTCACTGCTGTTTGTCACGTGTGGCCAATCCTCTGCACAGCCTGGCATTCCAAACACAGGGTGGCTGTCCAGCAGAAGGAAAGGCATTGTCCTCCAAGCTTCTAATCAAGGCTGTTTAAATGTGTCCTTGCTCCTGGATGCACTGGGGATACACACCCTGAGGATGAAACTAACTTCCCTGAGGAGTACTCGCTGTGTCTTCAGGGAACCTGTCTGAAATGTTGCTAAGGCTGCCTGGGAAGGGACTGAAAGAGGCACAGCCCAGAACGACTGGCAGAGTCCCACAAATTCTGTACTTCAGTCAATTCTGTTACTGTTTCTGTCTAACAAACCCCATGTCCCCTGCCAGACATCGAGGATGTCCGAAGGATGAAGCCTGGATACTTAGAAGCTACTGTAGACTGGTTCAGAAGATACAAAGTACCTGATGGAAAGCCAGAAAACCAGTTTGCTTTTAATGGGGAGTTTAAAGGCAAGGTAGGATTGCCTTCCCTTGCACAAAGGCACCTTGTCCCAAACCTGAGCTCAGAGTGTGTGGGAACACGAGTGAGTTGCTGAGAGAGTGGATTTTTATGGGGCAGCTGATAGTTGATTTCAGTTCATCCTGCTGTTTTTCCAGACTAGTGAGTGCAGGAATACCAGAAAAAAAAAAAAAGAAAAAAAAGCCTGGAGTTATCACTCTGGTGTTGTGGAATATTTTCTTCATGTGGGATCACTTCAGGGCTGGGAGCCTCCCTGTCAGAACCAGGTGGAAAACACCAGGTTTATTTGCTCCAGCTCTGGAGCAAAGACAGCTCGACATCATCCTTTGCCTCCCTTGCCTGTTGGCTTTGTTCCACTGCAACCTGGTGCAAGTTAAACTTAACTCAGGAGCTAAAACACTTCTTCCTTCGGGCATGAGGTGTTCCCTCACGCCCTGTGTGCCTTGGCAGCACTGTTCCTCTCCTCTTCTCTGGATTGGATCAGATAAAGTTACTGTTCCTGAGCAAGTGAAATCTTGTTTTGGTGTCCTCACTCCTGCCCTTCCTGGAGTGCTGTGAGGGGTTTAGTGCCCAGAGCTCCAGAGGTGGTGCAGAGGAGGGAAGTTCTTCCAAAAGCCCTCTCTGGGAAAGAAAACGGAAGTCGTAAAGTACTTGTGCCCTCTGGCTCTAGCACAGCACTAGGTTGGTCAGGCTGGAGCACCTTGCTGCCCCTCAGGATGGGTGAAACCCATCAAGGAAACCGAAAAATCAGGATGAAGAACCTCACACGTGCTCTGCAGTGTTTTATTTGGCTTGGTTTGGTACCAAACCGGGACATTTTGTGCCGGTGTTCACACCAACAAGGAACTGCATGTGTTTCCTTCTCCAGCTTACAGGTTAATGCTTGGGCACATACTGCTCATTTTTGAGGCAAGAGGTTGATATGCCTGGAAACAAATTCATTTTTAAGTAGTTGCAAAGCCAGATCAGATGCATGTCTCTTCCTGCTGGTCTGAATAATTTGCCTGGAGTGGAAGAGAGCTCCTGGACAGGCCTGGATCAGCCAGCTGCTGGAGACAAACCAAGCTTGTGGAGCAGCAGGGTGGAGGTGCTTTTATAATGGAGCACTGGCCCGAGACTGTGTTCAGTTTCTTTTGGCCCCAAGCTCGCTCTGTGACCTTGGCAGATCCTCCCATCTTGAAAGCAAAACAATTCTCCTGTACAATAATCCTGGTTGTTTCAGCTGTTGTGTGCTGGGAGTTTCTGCTCTTCCTGCATGGCACTGGGGCAGAAGAAGTTTCTTCCAGCCCCTTCCAGAGTTGTCTAACATCAGCTCCTTGTGAATGGTAGTCTGGAGAAGGTGGTCTGGTGCTTCCACATGGCATGATGTTTGTCCTCATCTCCAACTTCAGGATTTTGCCCTGGATGTCATCAAAGGCACCCACGAACTCTGGAAAGCTCTAATAACAAAGAAAACTGACGGAGGGGAGATCAACTGGTAGGTTAATGCCTGTGGTAATGGGCACCTTCCTGTTCCCTAAACTAAAAACCCTGGAACTTCCCTTCAATGCTTTCTGTTAGCTGCTGGCTGCCCCTCCAGGCCTTCCCCCTCCACTTGGCAGCTGTTGACTGCAGTCCTTAATATTCCATTATTTAATGCTCCTGGGGGGGAAGGCTGGCCCTGCACGTTCTCACAAGTGCCTAATGTCTTCCAGCACCAACCTGACGGTGTCTGACAGCCCTTTCTGCTGTAGTCAAGACTGTGCAAAAGCTACTGTGGATGCAGTAAGTACCAGTTTGAGTGGCCAAATCCCAAAGTTATTATTGGGAAAAAATGGTGCAGTTTGTGTGGTGAACTGTCTTCTCTGTGTGAATGGCACACGGTGTGCTCAGAGTGTTTTGGGTGGCTGAACACCTGCTTCTGGTTAAACAGGATGGATGTGGAGCAAACCAGACATTCCTCCAGAGGCTTCTCCCTGTCCTTAGTCATCCAAGAGATGGAATCCCAAACAGAGTTTGTGTGGAGGCCTAAACTTCTGAGCTGTAGCTTGGCTGTCAGCTATTCTGAGAGGGTTTTAATATTTGGACTTCCAAGAGCTTCACAGTACAGGTCTCCCTTTGAGAAAAGAGAGTCTAATTCCCCAGGGATTTTGAAGCTTCAGAATGAGGAGCTGGACATTCCTGGTGTAGTTCTCCTGTCCAGCCTCAGGAATTAATTGTATCTTCCCTAGACTTGAAGAGTACTGCTATTGGCAGCCTCAAAGGGCTTAGAGGGAGGAGAGAGGAAAATCAAAATGCAAATCTTGGCTCTCTTCCATAAATTGAAACCTGAGTCTCTCTCTGTAGCCTTTAAAACCATTGTCTTGTTTTTTAAAGTGCTGCTATCCCAATTAGAGGTCTCAATGAGGTTTTTGAAAGCCTTCATGGAGGATGTGTCACTGTCTTTGGTTGCTGGGTACCAGAGAAAGCTCCTCAGAGGAGTTCTCAGAGAGTCCTTTGTGCTTCTATTCCCTCATACCTTTTAAACCAACGCTGTAGGTTAAAAAAAAAAAGCAGCTGTGTAGACCCTGGCGTGGGAGCTGCCTGTGCTGGGAATCAGGTGGCCCTGGAGGCTGCACTCGGAGGAGAGCAGCTCGGGCACACGGGACATCTCCCTGCGGAATGGGGAGGCTCCGGGAGTGACACAATACTGCACGTGAGCTCAGCTGTTCCTCCACAGCTGCCCAGCTGCCACAGGGTCTTCAGTGGTGCTCAGGAGAGACTTGTGCAGCCCTGAATGATGTGTGGAGAGTGCGAGGACGGACGCCTCTGGTCTCTGACAGTGCCCTTCTTGTTTCAGGCGCCGCCGCGGAAAGCTGCCAGCCCCATCCCACCCGAAGGTGAGTCTCAAAACCCAGCCTGACGTTCCAGTACAGAGCAAGGGCTTCCTCAGAGGAATTGTCCATAGGAAGATGAGGGTCTGAACTAAACCTGGGCATTGCTGTAGCCAGGGCAAGGCCCCAGGGCAAGCTGAGGGCGGTGTTGGGAGCAGAAAGAGGAGCTAGGCTGACACTTCCAATCCCTTCACGGGGAATAAACCTGTGGAGAAATGCCCTGTCTTCCATGTGGGCATGGGAGGTGGAGGTCAAATGGCTTTGCCTCCCTGAGTCAGCTGAGCCAGAGGGAAGTCTGCCTTGATGTCCTGGCCTGCACCAAGTCATGGATGCTCCTAATGGTAGCCTGAGCAAGGGTGTCTGCTTTGGGAAAACAAATCTGCACAAACAGGGTTTGTGCCAGAACCTGTTTGCTGTGCTGAGGAGCTGTTGCCAGGAGCAGAGGAAGCCCCTGAGCTCGGAGTGACACATACACGCTGCCACGTGACTGCTTAATAACTGGGTGGCTCACAGGGAACTAACCCCCTCCTTTTTTCTGCCCCACACAGTTGACAAATGGTTCTACTACCAGGAAAACTAAGTCCTGAGGATGGTGGTGAGACAGCTGTGTCCTTCCCACGGAGGAGCTGCCCCACGCAGGAATAGACCAGAAAAATAGCTTCAGTGTCAGCAGGAAGACCTTGCCTGTAACTTTGCTGATTAGAATTCCATACCTAGCAATGACGTGTCCGTGAGGCCTGCTGCAGGCGGGAAGAAATAATTTATAAAATCCAAACACTCTGCTCGTGCATGGTCATGTGGTGTGCTCTAAGTCATGACGGGATATCACTCACCTGGGACGTGTATGGATGCTAGAAATAAAAAACTACTGAAATCCGGTGCTGTGGGGCTCCTTCTCCTTTCCCTCCCTGGAGCTGAGGGGTCACAAACTCATGGAATCACCGAAGCTGGAAAAGACCTCAGAGTCCAGCCTGTGATGGAATTCCCACCTCGGCACCGAGTGCCACGTCCAGTCTTCCCTTAAACACCTCCCGCCACCTCCCTGGGCAGCCCCCTCCTTTCTGTGCGGAAATTCCCCCTGATGTCCAACCCCAGCCTGCCCCGGAGCAGCGGGCGGCCACGTCCCGTCCCCCTGTGCCCTCACGGTCAGTGCTCGGCGCTGAGGGCGGCCTTAGCGGCTGCCCCGGGGCCGCCTCGCTGCCGGACGGAGGCGGTCTCGAACCCGGGTCCCGGCGGGGCGCGGGCGGGTCTCGAACCGCGGCGCTCCCGCTGCGGCGCGGGGCCAGCGGGGCCGGAAGCGGGCGGGGCGCGCG
>VXBQ01012541.1:0-12172 GCA_013400175.1 Phainopepla nitens
CCGACCTCGGCGGCTGCCTGGAGGCTGCAAAGCTCGCCGGGAGCCGCAGCTTGCTCCAGCCGCTGCAGGAGCCACTCCTGCCGCTGCCGCTGCCGTTCCCGCCGCCGCCGCCGCCGCTCCCACCACTCCACCACACCCACCACCATCCCGGGGAGCAGTGGAGGCATTACCCGGAACAGAGTGAGGATTTTAACATCAACACTAACATGAAAAACAGGGCAATTTTACAGTCAACTGGAACAACTTAGAAACTTATTCACAACAGTTATTACCCTTTATTTTCTACATTGAGGTAGAAAGATCAAGGTGTTTGAGTTAGGTCACTCAACATTATATCCATATCTGCTGCACCAGATACTCAGCTACTGTTTGCATTTATTTGTCACTGGACAGTTGTCGAATGCTTCATAGAATCCCAAGAAACCACTTGTTTCATAATTTGAGAACAATTAATGAATTCTGTACTTGGCTCATGCTCTGGAGAGTTATGATTTAAGTTCATATGATAATTCAGTTCTATTTGATTCACTCACAAGGTAGATATTTTTGTAAATGCTGCTGTTTGGGGGGTGAGAAGCTTGTGGCCACAGTACATGTTATGTTAGTCACAAGATATCTTTAACCAAATCCAGTCACTGGTCAGTAAGATGTTTGAATGATGGGTTCTTTACTTCACATGTAGCATTAGATATGTTTGGAATCTACAGTATTTTTATAACTATGAATGCTGGCCTTTCTTTAGGTCTGAGTTAGCTTATGCTATTTGACACTAGAACTTAAAATAGGAGAGGAAAGTTTTCAGAACTACATTTCTAGTGACCATATGCGGCTTGTTAAATTCAATATATTTTACTTCTATTTATATAAAACCAGTATGTATGCACCCATTGGTCTGATGGACACTCTTCTCTGATGTAACCGTAACACTAATATGATTGCCCAGAGCTTGAATTTTTTTTCACTATTTCTGTGAGGATAAATTCTTTTCTAAATTTTTTCTGCAGTTATCAGCAAGCTGCACAATTTAGCTTCTTTAAATGTGTGCTGTAGCTGTTTTGTACTGAGCTGGACACCTATTTTCCTATTATGTTAATATGGCGGACCTAACTGCATCTTCTTACCTCAATGCTTTCACTCATGGATCTCTGGCTAGAACACTGAGTTAGAGCAGTTCCAAAACAGCGTCTTTAAGCCAAAACATCATATATTTATTTTCTCCTAAAAACCTGGTAATGCAAATTGTGGTTCAAAAAAGCATTATCTAAGTCCTTCATTCATCTTTCACAGAAACAAGAGGTGAAAATAAACTTTTGATAATGGTTAGTAGTGAGCAGCTGCACCAAGCTTATTATTTCCTTTGCCATCCTAGGTGTATGATGTCTTTAAAATTTGTGCATCAATGCACCAATTATCCAGGGACAGAAAAGTGAAGTAATCTAGTTTGCATATTTTCTCACACTTACATAATGCTACTCCATTGTGATGCTGTGCCTTAAAGTATGCACGTAAAAACTGTGATCCAAAAACCATAAAATAAAGGAAATCTCTTGTTGTACTAAGCTGAAAGAAAATAACCAAAACTGAAGTGGTTACGGTACAACTGAAGATTTTCTTCCCCAGTATTCCTTAAAAAAAAAAAAAAAAATTACAAAAGCACCTCTCTACTAAAAACACCAGTTTACAGGAGATGGCAGTGTTTGGCATACCTCTCCCCACTTCCAAATCATTTTGTTAAGATTCAATTATTAAAATTACAGGAGAGATGCCTCTGTCTGAATTAAGGTGCAAAAAAGACCATGTGCTGAGGTCAATACTACAGATTGCTATTTACAGTAAATATGATGTAGAGAGAGAGAGAAAGAGAAAGAGAGAGAAAGACAAGGAAAAAGAGTAGAAAGGTATATAGTGACCACCCACTTGATCTTGTGACAAGACTTCATCGCTGCAATTCCAGTGTCTGTTGGTTGAAGTGGTAGTCACTGCCTTGACCCATCAAGGATAGGGGAAGCCCATAAAGCACTAAAGTTCCATAGGTTACAAGATGCTCAGGTTCAGATGTGAAGGCCCAGGTATTGCTCCTTAGGTGGAGAATTTTACACGGAATGATAAAATGCTGTAGATCACAGGATACTTCAGGAGTCTCTGATGGTCCAGGACACCTCTCAACATGCCACAATCAGGGGAATTTAGTCAATTATGGCCCATCAGAAGGAGTGAATACCCCCATACTTTACTGGAGGGGAGTTTTCATACCTGAGATATTACGTGAAGAGAGGGCATTGGTATTGGCATTGTAAAAAGCACTATCCCACCTCCTATGGTTTGCCTCTCATAATTCTCTTCCTTTATTGGTTAAATTGTTGATTGTTTTGAGTCATTAGTCAGTCCAGGCTCTCACACATGGTCAGGTGGCATTATTTTTCTTGAACTAAGACTATCATTGTTGTGAACCAAAAACGTTTTTACATAGAAGTATATGGCTATGTTTGGTTTTGAAAGATTGAATTTATGATTGCATTTATTTCCACCATTGGATCACCATTGAAATGGGCAGAATTTCTCAGTCTCATCCTTTAAATCAAAGAGAGAAAATAGTTTGCTCTTTTACAATTCATGCTTTCAACTAGACGACAGGTAAAATACCATTCAAAGATAAATTATCACATTTCAGTTTGAGAATTCAAACTGGAGATCACAAAATTGTGGTCTACAATGGCAAATGTAGACTATCTTTATTTTTTGAATGTTGCAATTTGCATTCTATTTTTTATCCTGTATGCAAAGACAAAGGAAAAAGTTGAGACTTCCTTTAAATCCTGTTGATTTAAGCTGCCTCTTCAATTCCCTCGGCCTAGGGATGAGCGTAGATGATGCCAGTCACCCAACCCTGGGCAGATGGATTGCTAAATTCCAATCTATACCCTTTAACCACTGAGCTTTTCAAAATAAATTTGGATATGTTGTAATGATGAATTAATTAGTTCAGTTTAGACCTCAGCTCCATGGAAAATGTGGGGCCAGAATGCTTTGGAAAATATAAAAATCAGGAAATTATAGGATGTCTAGATCTGTTCCTTCTTATGGCAATCACCACGACACAGCTGTCCTAAGAGTCTACTAATATGCAGCAGGGTTATTTCTCTGGACACAGGGATTTTGTTGTTGACTGTGGGTTTTGTTCGCAAAGCCAGCTCAAGTTAAATGGTGCTGTGCTTTGAGCAAGACACTTGAGATCAGGAATGCACCAGAGGTACTCATAACATTGTTAGACACCACGAGAGCCCATGGAACAAGGGAGCGTGGTCAAGAGCTGAAAATATCTAGCAGAATCCCTCAGGAAAATGCAGGCTCATATATTTTTGGGCTGGCTGAATGTTTCTATTTGCCTCAGCTAATCATCTCTCTGGTGCCTGAACTGACTTGGAGTACAGGAGAAGTGTGCTGTCATTGCTGCAACCTAGCTCTCAGTGGTTGCAAACCAAGTGTTCTGCATGGAAAAAGTCAAGAATTAACTGCATTTGAACAATTCAGATCAAATTACTATGAAGACATCTGTGAGAGAAGGGACATCTTAACGTGTTTCACCCCGATGTCCTTTATTGGTAAGGAAGTTAAAAAACAAAATCCTGTGTTGATACAATTACATACCCAGACTAAATTCTTGTTCTGAACTCTGCCAAGCTTTGAAACACCTTAAATGCAATACAGACTTTTCTCTGTAACACTTGTATCCTTTTGATTGGTGGCAAAATTAACTTTCCTTTACTTTTTTATTGCCTTGGTTGCAAGATGACTTGCTAAATACTTTCCATTTTCTGTAGATTTCTTAGAAGAGGAAGCATATTTATTACTGGCCAAAACCTAAAAAGATGCATAAATAGAGAGATCTTGAGGGCATTAAAACCTTGGTGGATGTAGGACAAGTGGTTTGCACTTTGCCTTCATGAAGATAGGTAATTCTTTCCTTTGTTCCTAGGCCCTTGTTTTTCCTGCTCTGTATAGAGTAGAAGAGTGGGAGCATATAATCAATTTTATGATCTCTGTTTCTTTTTAAAAAGAATCTTCATACTTTGGTTAACCTGTTGAAGTGAAATGTACACGTCTTGGGCACCCCTTTGATCATTCTGTCCTGCTCACAGGGGAAAGTTTCTGCTGCTTTTACTAGAGATTATGATAAATTAGAAATTAAATCTGACTCAGACTCTCTGCGCCATTTCTACTTTGTGGTGAAGATGTTTCAGGAGACTTCTTTCACAAGGATTTGTCATGGTCATCCGCACAGAAAAAGGGTGTCCTTGGAAGGCTTTTGCCACATTCATGCTAGTTTGAAAGCAAAAACTAGTGAAACTCCAAGTCAGAAATGCAATTTAATAGAAAAAGGTAAAGTACATGTAATAATACAAAAGAAAAACCTCTGACAGAGTCAGAATACAACCTGACATCCTGCTCCTTAGGGTGGTGGTAGTAGTCCAGATGAAGTGATCTTGCTGAAGTGGTGATCCTGTAGAAAAGGTCTAGTGGTCTTTGTCTTCTGGAAACCAGTGAATAAGTGCTGTTGCTCTGTTTGAAATCCCAGATTATATTCAGGTGGGAATGTTTGGCTCCTCCCCCTGGGCGGAGTATCTCAAAATGGGATGATGTCATTTTATCAGTCATGTGGTGGGTCTTTGATTGCCCATTAAACAGAAATAGTTCCCCGAGGGAGTTATCTATGATTTATGGGGCAAGGCATTGATGGCCCATTAACAGGAGATGGTCCAGGGGAGGAGACAAGAAAAACACTGGCCTCCTGGTTTCAACAGTTCATGGAGATGGTGATTGAATACATATTTTTGGGCACATATTTACATTGTAACCTAGGACAATTCATTAAATCCATTTTCAGCCGCCTTGTCTCTCCTTTCCAACAGAGATGACCTGTAAGTATTGTCAGGAAAAAGAAAGACCGGTTGAACCTACAGAAGTACTCTCTGAGATACGAGGGCATAGATTAACTGTCCAGAGTCCAGAAACTTGGTAATTGCTGGACAAAGTATGAGTCTGGCTGTATTGAAGAAAAGTGAATGGAACTCTGAGAACTAGTTTTACAATATTGCTCAGATACTGGAAAATAATAGCTCATTCAAGCTATTTCACACAATCTTTGTTACATGCTTCTGTAAGGGCTCCTGATGGAAACATTTGATAAAATTATGTTAGTGCACATAGAAATGAGTATGACTGTGATGTTAATTTTAAGAGATTGTATTTCTTTAGCAGTGAAAGAACAAAACAGGTTTCCAGTGTTGATGCTACCACAATACAAAATGCTGTTCTAAGAGCCCTCCTCCCTTCTCTTTTGAGATAATTTTTGTCTTCTCCTCTGGGTGCAATTTTGAAAGCACACTATATAAAGGGACCTATTTCCTCTTAAATTACTGGCAAAACTCCTATATACTTCAGTGGGAAGAAGATAAGATGCTCTTTTTTATAGATGGTGGCTTTTTCCAATTACAAGTATCCCTTGTGATGTCCCATTGCAATGTTCTGTTAATCATTGCAATATAGATACACTAAGCTTTTGAATAGATAATGAGTCACCAAAACTTATCAAACCAAGCCAGAAGAACACAAAGAATTTATATCGTAGTTTTCATTATAGTTCTTGCACTCCTTCGTAAGCATAGGTTAGTTTATTCTGTCTCTTATACAAAAAGTGGTCCAAAGTAAAATAACCAAAGCAAGTACTAGGAACATAGCAGGAACTAACAGGAAGTAGCATTAAGGCTGAATTCTTAGCTGCCATACTACCATATGTTTCACAGGGTATGAAGACATTCTTCTGTGCTATCCATAGCTGGGCATTAACTATGTCTTGGTGCTTTCTTTTCCATTTAAATTTAGTTAGATTTAGAAGTAAATAGGAAAAAAAAAAATCAGACAATCTCTGTGTTTTTCAGTGAAAACCGATGCCAGTTGTTGAACACAGGTGAAGATTTTTAAAGTAATGAACCAGTTGGAGTTTTGCCTACGTGCAGAGCATCAGACAGCCCCAGTCTGCGAATGCTTCCACCAGGCTTGCATTAGCTTTTCAGTAGGAATTAATTTGACAAAAATCATTTTTTTATAACCAGAGTAATCAGAACAAAAAAGTTGTTCTTCAAGTGCTCCCCTCTGTGCTTACTCACTCAAATAAAAACATCTCTTGTCATAAAAAACAGACCAAGAATACTGAAATACTTTTTAATGAACTAGTTCTTGTGGAAGCATGAAATCTGGGATTAGATATACAGTGCTATTAGTCTCATTTGGGTCTATCTAGTCAGTCTTTTGTTACTTTTGTCTAATTTTCATATATGCTTAAGCTGGTAATATAAATAATTTCTCTTGTCTCCTGTAGTGCTCTGAGAAGCAACAAAAAACCATCCCAAACTTAATATCCAACACTGATTTGCAATCAAACTCCACCGTTGCAAATTGCATCATGTGATTCTGCCTAATAGTTATAAAGAGCTCTAGGAGCTGGATAATGTTGAGGATTATTGGTCACAGTGATCACCTATTGGGAAAGGCTTAAAATAGTTACAAATGTGTTGGTGTGATTTACTAGAGAGGGCAGCAATTTTCTATCATATGTTTCCGGTATCCTGCGTTATACCTAGTCTTATTTTTGTTTTCGTTATATGCACATGAGCAGAGCTTAGAAGACAGGATGGTGTTTTGAAAATCAAATGGTGAAAGGAGCCTGTACAGGGGCAGATCAACTCCTTGGTTACATTCATTCTCACCCCAAAACTTAGTACTGCACAGAGCACTGCTAAATGAATATAATCTGTATGTGCATTAAAAAAAAAAATAAAAAATCTTTGACTAAGATTTCTTGAGATTTTTTTTTTTTTTTTGTGAGATGCAGTACTACATGATTTTTAGAACCAGGCAGTGCAAGGAAAAGCTTTACAGAACTAGTATTATTCCTCCCAAGCTGTGTACAGACTTAGAGTAATGCTCATAGAAGCCCTTTGGGCTTCATCCAGATCAGTTTTATAAGACTGTTTTGGCCTGATTTTGAGAGCATAATTTAATTTCTAGCTTTTGGGTTTTTTTTTCCAGTCCAAATTAACATGCAGCACTAATGCTACCTGCTTACATTTCAAGCTTTCCACACTAAGTCTATAGAATATTTGGTTTTAAAATTCAAAGCAACATAGATATTTCTTTAATGCTCTTTAAAGAACGAATGTGTTTCCTGATTAGAGACCATTACACTGCCTGCTATGTGAAATATTTGTTCTCAAATTTCCTTAGTACTTAGGCTAGTAAGGACCAGGAGCTATTTTGACACATTTTTTTGGAGATCCCTGTAGAATTATGTTGTGATATTAATAAGGAAGCATAGTTCAGCTCTCTTTGATCCATGGCAGATGTAGAAGAAGCAGCAATATTTTTGATAAAATCTGAAAAATTCCTTAAGAACACAAATTGATATTTTCCCCAGTATTGTCACAGGCTTTCTTACATTCTGATTTTAATCTGAGCAATATAATTTGGAAATTATCTTTTGCTGACAGTGGCTTTTCCAAACATTCCTTAAGTAGAGGTAGAAAACATAATTACCACTGCCAGACTGCTGTTCTGTCTTTCACAGAGCTATGCTAGTGGTGTTTCCTCATGAATTTTGAATCAGAGGCTTCCTCAGTCAAATACAAGATTACATTATTCCCTCTGGATTCTTCTTCTCCCAAGCCAAATGCCTGGCAGACTTTCATCTGGAAATTCTTGTCATTGCTTTTCGAAATCCTGCCTCTGACTACAAAGATTTAAGATACTGTATCATTGGTATGCAGATGCACTTCACTGGTTTTGCTTGGATATTTTCTAACCAATGACTAATTTATTTCCTGTGTAAGACATACCTGATCAGAATGTACAACAAAAACCCAAAAATCTGAAAAATGTATTGGCTACAAACGTCTTGCTTTTCAAGAAAACAGAAGTGATATATTTTGCAACCGTTTCCCTGTTCCATTTCCCCTTTGCACCTGATGTTCCAGATGTCACTTTCAAACTTAGAAATTCTTATAGCTACCAGCCAGCTGTCCTGCCCATTTTACTTGGGACTGTGTGATGAGGAGGAGGCAGGGAGGGACGGACACTGACTGATTCTCTGCTTCTTTCGTTCTGGTTTCTAGAACTC
Organism: Phainopepla nitens; assembly: GCA_013400175.1. NCBI lineage: Eukaryota > Metazoa > Chordata > Aves > Passeriformes > Bombycillidae > Phainopepla > Phainopepla nitens. The sequence continues at coordinate 8,174 of VXBQ01012541.1, forward strand.
CTGTTCCTATTGCAATTTGTCCAATAGATCTCCCATACAAGGTAAGATCCCCATGTCATTCTACACTTACCTTTTAGAGGTATTAAAGAACAAAAAAAATGGCATTGTTTAGCATTGGTGAGGATGAGCTGTGTCTTATTTTTTGTATAAATTCTAGATTCCCAGGACAAATGAAAACAATCTAATCATATTTTTCTGAAAAGTCACTCTTGAATTTTTTTGTCACTTCCCTGAATTGCTACTTCACACCTACATTTTTTATTTGCTTTCTAAATTTTGGGCAAACTCACTACCAAGGGCAGGAATTTTCAGTCATGTAGGGAGCATTTCTTTTTTAAAAATCTGAATGGTTTCAATACAGTGTGTATGGAAGAAATACAAAATTTTTGAAGGCAAAGAAATTAAGGAAAGTGAAATAAAGCTGGAAAAGGGAAGAACCAATTTCAGAAATGTCAAAGGCGCCTCAAATTTGATGAGAGAAGTTACCTTTAATGAGCCTTGTAAGACTTCTTTTCAGGGCGGAGCACTTGTGAATTCCACTGTTTCTGCAGGCCAACAGCTACACAGACCCAGCCCTCATCAGCTCTTGCAAGTGTTTTCCATTTTCAACTATGCTTGACAGCCAGCATGTCTTCATTATTAAAATTATAAAAGCTTACATTTAAGGATTCTTTCTAAGTAAGATTACTGTAGACTCTGAGCTGGCTGCTGATGAATACTCTGTGAACGATTTTTCATAGTATGTTCCCCAGAGCTCTCATAGGTCTGAGCAGTGTGAGTGCCATGAGGAAGCGCAAAGGAAAGTCTCAGGGCCCTTTTCTTCTTGTCAAGATAGTTGTAGCTGTTAGTTGCCCACCTGGAAGACAGCAGATTTTACCATACTAGGAAAGGCAAGACAGAGTGCAAGAAGACATATTAGGAGGCATACAAACTGCATGTGCCTGTAAACTCAACATTATCTGGCCTTAGTTTTCTCATACTCAACATGTCCTACCACCATACCATTTCAAAGTGCTACATGACTATATCTTGGTAGCTAAAAATACATTTCCTGTAGCAGTCTCTCTCCTTTTCCCCTCCACAAAACAAGGGCCTTAGGAAAAGCAAAAAAAAAAAACTTTTCTTTTTGTTTTCTTCAGGATAGCAGTGACAAAAGCAGGTTTAGGCATTTGGGGTGAATATAAAACTGAAACTCTTTGTAGAGCTCACTTAATGCAACCATCACGTACAAATCATTGAAGGAAAAGAAGTAATTCTTTGATAAGGCCATCTGTGTTCTGACTAGTCAGTGCTTTTAAAAAAGGATTCAGGAAATATGTATACCAATTTTTCAATCCATATATCTCACAAAGACAAAAGTACAGATTAATTCCACTAATTTTCATAGCATGGCTGCATTTTTTATAGAATAATCATCGCACTTTGGTGCTTTTGTCTAAGAGAGTGCAGACCAGACCATTTTGCTGTAACTGTCTCTTTTAACATCAGGCTTCCAGATTGCTGGTGCATGCCAAACTGTGCAACACTTTTCCTTGGGTAAGCTACAGAAAAGAGCCCTTTGTCATAATTTTTGCAGCCAGTCTGTCATTCTGCAACAAATTTCTGTGTGCTAAAGAAAGCAAACTCACAAGCCTGGAGATGCAGCGATAAAAGGTGGAGAACATTTGTGGTGAAAGATCCACTCTACCAAGTGCAGGAGGAAGCTTTTGTTCCTGCGTGAACGAACTTTCTTATGTGCCCAAGGGATGGAGATGCTTGTGGGTGTCTGTACTAATTACAAGAGGTCTAGAAGCAGTCTGGCCCATCAAGGGGCCATAGGTGTAACAATTAGGACAAGCCCTACAAAAGAGGGGGTCAGCTGATCCTGAGAATTAAGATCTGTCTGCTGAGCTGTGAAGACGTGCCACAGCCACAGCCACAGCCACAGCCAGAGAGAAGGCCGAGAGAAGCTGCCCTGTGAAGACGTGCCAGAGCCAGAGCCAGAGCCAGAGCCAGAGCCAGAGCCAGAGCCAGAGCCAGAGCCAGAGCCAGAGAGAAGGCTGAGAGAAGCTGCCTGAACAAAGTTTAGTTCTCTGAAAAGTATTGTGTCCATCTTGATGTGGCTGTGGGTAACCACAACAGTTAATGTTTACTGAGCTCCCTGCCTGGACTTTGCAGTAATGTTTGAGGCTTTGTAGCCCAGGTCACTGAACAGGTGGAAGATAAAACTAATGAGTTGTGGGAAACACAAAATAAAGTAGGGATGCAATGATGCAGTGAGCATGGGCTAAACCTACAATCAGCAGCACTTGCTGACATACAGGAACAGTAAGATCAAGGAAAAAACAACTTGAATATTGCTGTCTTATCTTGCCATGCTGACATCCCCTTCATCATGACAGAGTTATGTCTCGGACAGCTCCACCTTACCTAACCCTCAGCATTTGGTGGGAAAAGGTAGTGGCTTGTTCATAGATGTTGTACTGTGGAAGCATTTTAACTAAAATCCTTTCAACAGTTCTTCCTGTGTCTCATTCACTCATTGTGAGGGAGAGGTACCATGAAGAACCATGGTAAATAAATTTAAAAAGATGCTGACAGATGTAAGGAAATCCATGTGGGCACTGGGCTACTCTGTGTTGGTAAAAAATGATTTGGTGTATAAGGCCAACTCAGCCTCTGTATCATCCTCATATTTATAGCTTGATTGAAAGGAACAGACAAACAAGAATTTCAGCATGAAGCCAGAATTGCCATACTATAATATGCTGAGTCTTTCTCTGCAAAAGAGAGATTTAATACAGGATGATAATTGACAATCCTTGTCAAATACTGGAAGGAATTCTGAAATACTTAAAAGACTTTATATCATGTGTATTTTATGTGGTTTGATTTGCAAGCAGGGATTTTTTACTGCTATCACTATTCATACAGCACAGCTGATAATTAAATGCGGACTTTGACTGCTCAATATGATTCTTTATGTGAGTGGAGAAGGTAGAATTTGGTCCTTCTGATGCATACATATTTAGTCATAGGATTTGCTGCAAAGATACCGTGGAGTGAGGAGAAGAAGAGCAGCACACATTTCTGGAAACAGTGTTGAAATTCTGGTTATAGTATATTTATCAGGACTTGTATGAAATTCAGTTATCTGTTGTTCATTAATGCCAGAAACACTAATGTATTGTGAAAAGGAACTACTGGACTTAGGTTGCTTGAATTATTGATATCTGCAACCAGTCAAAATTTTAGTCAAAACATTTTGTACAAAAATATTTCCTAAATTGAAATCTACACGGATTTTTTAGAACAGTCCAGTTCTTCTAAAATAAGTGACTGGAGTGTTTTTCTTTTGTTTCCACCTACCTACATAATTTCTTTCTTAATGATATAAGTAGTGTAGTATACCCAGTTATTTTTATAGGTGTATTGTATGAAGGATGAGATATTCAGTCCATTCTTTTCCCACATTCTATCCCCAGTAACATCATCATCACCGTCGTCATCATCATCATTGGCGTCATCATTATCATCATCAATCATTCTCATCATCACTATCACCATCATCTCAATAATAATGTTCCTTTTAAAATAGTATTGTTTACTTAGTTATATCACACCACTTATTTATAGCAAATATACTCACCCATATTGTTTTTTTTGATCAGTCTATACAATACCAAGCCTGCTGGCAACAAATGGGATCCATGTGTCTCAAAGGAGAATATGGATCTTAGTTGAGGAGTTAGGCCTTGTTGAGAGACCTTTAAACCAAATTTGAGATGAGATAGGGCCATAGCCAGGCTCAAAGAAATGCAGTATGGGAAAGGGGAGAGCTATAGTGACCGGCCCAGTGGCAAAAGGAGTCTTCAGACAAAATCAAGCACAAGCAGCCAAATGTGTAATACTACCTGGATGGATGAGGGGACAGCAGTGGTTATTGTCTGCCTCAACTTCAGCAAAGCTTTGGATGCTGTCTATTAAACATCTTCATAGACAAAGTCAAGAAGTGTGGAC
>VXBQ01012547.1:0-27862 GCA_013400175.1 Phainopepla nitens
TTATTTGGATTGGAAGGGATCTTTAGAGGTCATCTAGTTCCATCCCTTCCGCCATGGGCAGGCACACCTACTATTAGATCAGATTTCTCAAGGTGCTATCCAACCTTTCTTAAGTGAATTATTTAGGAATTTATTGCCTGCTTGCCTGATTTGGAGGATTTCTGCAATGGAGTCAGTACATCAGTAGAGGGGTTTGATCTGGAGCCACAGAATTTAGGGCATTGTTCATCCTAAGGTTAGAGGCATTCTGCAACTCTCAAGCATAGAGCCATTGTGAATTTTGGCCATGACATTGTGGTGATGCCTTATATTGTGGGCTCTGTATGTGGCAAATGCTGATAATATCTGGGTATGCATGCAGACTGAAGAAAATACATTGCTTTTCAGTATTTGTGTATATGAAAGGTAATGAGTTAGATACCCAAACATGCTTTTAACAACAGCTAAATCATTATTAGACCTTTTCTTTACAGTTGAGTCACTTATAGTTCTACAGGTATAGTTATTACTAATGAAATGTGAGGCATAAATGCAGTTCTTTCATTTTTTTTTATAAATTCAAAGTGACAAATATCGGCTCAGCCTCAGAATTCATTATTCTAGAACTGAATAAAATGAGTATATCAAAATCGTCATAGTGTATAAAACCAAAATGTGAGATAAGCCTGTATCTTCTCTGCCAGAATGACTGATCAGGCATATATGGGAAAAAAAGTATTAAAACCAATATATACAAGCATACACCCTCATTTAATCTCTAAATCGGTATTTTATCACATCTGTGATTAAGATTTCTTTTTAATCACCATAATTAATTTGTTCTGATGGAATTCTGCTTTCAGGAGTTTATGTAATCTTGTTTATGGTGGTGGGGGAAGGGGAGATAATGATTTCTAAAAGAGTTGATCCCAGTGAGTCTTATAATTTATTTTTCCATTGATAAAAACCACGTTTGGTTTGGTTTCAGGCAGATGGCCTGCCAATTCTTTGAGTTTTTCCTCTTGCTGCTTGTCCAACCCTTTACTTACAGAAGTCAGTGGAAGGATATAGATGCCTAATTTAGGCAATTTACATTTATGCCTGTTCCAAATTGAAGATGCCATTGCGGCCACTACTGAGCCACTGGTTAAACCTATGTGAATAAATCTCACTGCAAGTTATGATCCTGCCTTTTCATACCTTTTGTAAGCCAGGATAGAGCAGCAGTAGGCAATATTTTAGGGGGAAAAAAAAAAGCAAATATTTATTTTCTTATTCCCTGCCTGCAGGGTCGAAGTCCATTTAGAAATCTATGGCTGAAGCCTGAATTTTTGTCAGTCCATCAGATTTGTGTACCCATGCCCAGAGCTGCCCCATGCAGAGCCCTGGTCTGGTAGCTCTGGAAGTTTGCAAGAACCCATCTGTAGCAATCAGGTCTCAGTCAGTCAGGCTGTGACTTGGTCTTGCTCACTTCCCTGCTCAAATGCATTTATCCCTCTGTGCTACAGCGAAAGGAAGTGTGTTTTGCATAAAGGGGCAAATCTGCTGTTAAAACAAGAGTTTTGGAGAAGGAATATAGAGCACCTGAGCCTAACTCCATTTTAAAAAGTCTTTGAAAATCAACACAATGGCTTCTTATAAGCGAGAAAAGTGCTGAACTCTTACAGGGACCTCAGAAATCCAATACTTAGAGTATGAAATGCGTTGCAGCATTCGATCTTATGCTAATTATTATAGGTCCTAAGACTTCATGACTCTAGGTCAGAAAAATGAAAAGGACTGGTATACTCTGTAACAGGGACTTTTATATACCTCTGTAAAAGTGCCATCTTATTGGCAAGAAACATTAGTAAATGTAAACCACATATTTATCTATCCTTTATGTTGACAAATAACTAGATTGAATAGATAAGCAGATTGTTAATTGCATTGAAATAATATTTTCTGCAAAGAATGGAAGAAGGAAGGGAGAAAACAGGAGAAAGCTAACCCCTTAAAGTTGAACACAGGGGCCAGATGGATGATTTTGTTAAGTGCTATGCTGAGCCCATCACTGTAGTCTTCTTGTAGCAAATAGACAAATAAAATGCAGGAAGGCATTGCTTTTAGCAATCCAGATAAATCCTCATGCCCCTTGAACATCCCTAGCTTATTTCATACCAGTCTTTAAATTTGCTACACAGGTTTTAAAACAGAATTTATGTTTCTAAATGCAGTTATTAAAAATAAATCTGTGGTAATCTCCTCAGATTTCTTTTTCTGTACACACATTTTCTAAGACAAGGGAGTAGGGAGGAGGTAGTAGGTAGTGTCCTGAAGTAATGAATAACATGTTTTGAGTGCACAGACTCTGCTTTGTCTAAGTAGAGATGTTTTCTAATTCTGGGTAAGGAATATAGTCTAGTGGCTTATGTAGTATTTTCATATATTTGCATATTTACTGATGAGGGAATAGTTGAAAACATAGCTACAAATAGATTCACACACAGAAACCAATATGAAAAGGAGAAAAAAAGAAAACAAACCAAACTTAAGTATACCACACAAACACACTGCATACACAGTAAGGCGTACCAGTAAAACATATTCTACAGAAGGGGAAACTGGACCAGTGCAGGCCATTTATTTTTCATTTTTCCATTAATTTTAATTATGGAATTCAAATGTATTACACTTGCTTTAAAATTTTATGTTATGAATGCATGCTGAGAGCTTTGCAAAAGCACATTTCAAACAATTCAATTTCCAAGATCTGTGCCTAACAAGATACAGAGGAACTGGGACCATATCCTTCCCAGGTTTAAATTATTAATATATTTTTCATAATTCTCCATTATCCTTCCTGGAAAACAGCACAATTCAAGTATTCTCATGTGATGAAGTGTTTTTTTCATTTTTTTTTTTTCTTTCCAGATTCTGCTTTTACTTCCAAGTCTTACTTTTTCCCTCATTTCAGAACTTTTTTGTTTGTTTGCTTGTTTGTTTGTTTGTTTGTTTGGTTTTTTGCTGCTGCTGACATGAACGGAGTACATCATTCCCATATTTGTATATTGAAAATGGAATATCCTCCTGAAGTTAAGAACCATCTTGTTTTCCTACTTGTAAACCGGAATGGACAGAAGTCAGGAGCGTGCAGCATTTACTGACCCACACATGCCTAGTGTGAGACAGCATAGGCAACCACACCTGGGGATGCACTCACACTCTCATTCACACAGTTTGCACAAACATGCTTCACCCCCTGGAAAAGGATGCCTGCATGCTCTTGAGCACCCAGCTCTGTTACATTAGTTTTAATACTATAAACAGAAAATGCAAATTCATACATATCCTTAATCATACAGACGAAGGGCCTCATTTGCATATCCTTCATAATTTAATTTAATTTTTTTTTTGTCAAGAGTTGTGAATGCTTCATGTTTGCTTTAATCAGAATGTTGACATTTACACTGAAGCCAATTTCTCTTTTTCTATTCCATGTTTTGTTTAACCGTGACAAGTGACAGCAAACTGGAGGGAACAGACTTTTTAAATTGGCTCTTTGCCTGGAATGCATCATTTCTCTTGTAGCTGTTTCCCCACCACCCACCCCCTCCCTGCTAGGCATTGCAAAAAGAAATGTGAAAGCATACTCGGCGAACACAGGAGTGAGGTGTTAGTGCTTTTAGATAAAGATTTGTGTTGTATTTTAAAACTAGATTGCTGTATAGTTTCAAGCTATTAACAAGAACCTATTACACCATCACTTTGGGTCCTTGGAGAGATGTGCTTAGTGTATTTCAGTAATTCAAGGCAAATAGAAAACCTACATGTGAAAATATTTAATGGCAAAGGCACCAACTGCTCAAGGCTGCTGAAGAGAGGCAGCATGCTTTCTGTTAACTCTTTCCTTGGGTTTTTCAAGGCAAGAGTTTCTGCTGCTCTCTCCAAGACTCTCAGTAGGGCTCCCGTCTTTTGTGGGTGTAGGAGGCTAAGAAAATGTTGTCTGACTTCTGCAGTGATCTGTGTGCATGTAGGTGTCTGCTTACCTACCCATAGTGCTTCACTCTGCTCTTAATCTCTATCAAAATTCAGACATTTCAAGGCATGTCCAGAATGGGGAAAAAGAAAAAAAAAAACTTTTCTTCATCAGAAAAACAAAAATGAAAGAAATTAAATAACATTAACACACACCACACCTCCTTGCCCCAGACTAGTGGTAAATTCAAAACTGGAAGTCAGGTTTATTGGTTCTAACTGCTATGGGTTTACTCATTGTTCAACCCTTTAAGTTTTCTTTCATTGGTATAACACTCTCAATGTATCCAGGGCCACTCAAAAGCTGTAAGACCAGGTCATTTACACCACAGGTCAATAGATTTAATATTCTGGAATATAACCAACATTTTTTTTCCACAAGTACTTTTTATTTTATTTCTTTCTATTTCCTTTTTTCTTCCCCCCAAATGAAAATGGAGAAACTAGCCACATCCATGTAAAAAGTCCTCTGCAAACTGTAATTTGTCTTAGAGGCTTTGCACAAACCATGCAGAGATCTTCCACTGGACTGACTTGCACAAACTTCTCAATATGGAGATTGCTATAGCACTGGTAGAAACCTGACTTTTTCAAGATGCAGAATCCAATGGGTAAAATCTCTCTTTCGGGGTGAGATATGGTCCTGCCGTGAACCACTGGTGAATTAAAAAACCTCAGTGTCTCCTCAGGCACTGCTTCTGTCCACTGCCTGTTGAAATGAGATCCCAACATTCCAGGTGCAAAACAGGAACACAGCACTTAGGGGACGTTTGAGATGGTAGAGAGTAGAGGTAAGATATGAGACAGAATCTTCTCCATAATGTGACTAAACAATTGATGGAAGAGTTTCCAGTGCTTTGAACATCACTTTCCATTTACTATGAGTTTAAAAGGTATTGAGCATACATAGCCCTCTGTATCACAATCCTCTGAGTGTCATGTGTATCCATTTTCCTTTCCTAAAACATATCTATGTATTTAGATTAAAAATATACATATGATTTCTCTAAAATTTGCTTATTGAATATTTCTGTAACAACCCTTACATATAAAAAGATAATGTACCTAACAGATTATGACAGAGCTAGTAGGAAAAAAAAAAAAAAAACAACAAAAACAAATGACTAGGGGAAAACATGTTGTGTGTTAATCAAAGGAAACACCTGAAGCTGACAAAAAAACAGCTAAGGCAACAAGATAAATATGAACCAAAACTAACAACAGCCAGGAAACAAGGGACCAAAGTGATCTTTCTTACATTAGGTGTTAGTCAGGAGAACACACGGCAATTATTCAGTATCTATCATTCATATTTGTTTGCATTTCTACGATATCTGTCTGTGAGCTATGTACAAGAAACACAACATTTGCTCCTGAGCCAGGATTTTACATGTACTGAAGCAGAGGTGGGAGGATTTGGATAGGAGTTGAATGAGAGAGAATTAAATACCTAATCACTCTGTCTATCTATCTGTCTGCCTGTCAGCCTAACTCTTGGGCTTGTATACTGAGCAGAATTCTGCTCTAGACATGAGTCAAATGCTTGATCTTGAAAGGGAACACAAATTCAGGGTAGAGTCCAGGTCTCCAGAATCATTATCTGGGGGAAAAAACGAGAGGCTAGAAAGTTTTGGGTGAATATTGTTTGCATACTTAAGACTCTTTTCCCTGGACATGCTGCACAAACTATTAGTGAAGAGGAATTTTTCACAAAGGTGTAGGAAACCTGCAGGTTTATCCGGATAAACAGAATCACAGAATATTAGATTGATTGAGGTGGGAAGGATACTCTGGAGATTATCTGGCCCAATTTCTCTGCTCAAGCAGGGACAACTATAGTGAGCAGCCCAATGATGTCGAGATGGCTCCTATGTATCTCCAAGAATGGAGTTCCCCACAATGCCCCTGGGCAACCTGTGCCAGCCCTCAGCTATCCTCACAGCAAAATAATATTTCCTGATATTCAGGATGAGCCCCCGCATTTCACTTTTGCCCATTACGTCTCGTCCTGGCCACGAAAGAATCTGTCCTTTTTTCACCTTCCCTTTAGGTATTTATATCCATTGATAAGATCCCTCCAAGCTGTCTCTACTTGAGGCCTAATAGCCCCAGTTCTCCCAGCTTTTCCTCTCATGACAGATGCTCCAGCTCATTTTTTCATGTCATCAGCAAACTTGCTGAGGAGGCACTCTGCTCCCTCCTTCAGACAACAGGACTCTTTTCTGTTCAAAATGGCTCTGAACTGCTCTATGACAAGAGGAAAAGAAACTTGTACACTGGTTCCTGTGGATAAATGCTCCCTCTGAAACCCAGAGAACTTGTGGGTGTCTTTCCATATGAATACCATAAAAATTGGGTTGCAGATAATTTCTGTAAACTCCCTTGATGGATAATTTTATATGAAATTCAAAAATTGAACGGGGGGGGTGGATCCAGGGTAAGAATACTTATAGTGTTATGATGATAAATCAAAGAGCAGTTTAAAGTCATTTCATTTGGTAAACAGAGAGGAAGTATACACAGTTACTTGCCATTCTAGGTAGAGCAGTGGGAAGCAGACAAACAGTTCTTCCCAGATTAGAAATGGGTGCAAATCATTAATTTATCAGGCTTTATTCTCAAGGATGTAGCTGGTCATTTGCCAGAAAAAAAGAAGTTCAAGTCCATTCAGGGATTTTCCTGCTTGTGTAAATTCTGCACTTCAGGTACAGATGCCAGTTTGTTACAGTGGGACAAAACTCTGCTCTGGAACAGAGTAGTGTCCTCTTTTTTAAAGAATAGCCTAAATTCACAAAGGGGATTAAAGCTTTTGGAAGACCAGAGTTCTTGAGGATGATACGGGACTCATCCTTTCTTTTTGGCATCACCTGTGTAATGCAGTCAGCACTGAATGTACTGAATTTCCTTGCTGACCCATGGGGTGTGGGTAGCACTTGAGTCTTGTCAGCCCCACAAGTGAGGCCAGACTCCTACCTGCTAACTGTCCCCGTGGACTTGGTTTCAAGTAAACAATTTTCCATTCAGGAATCTCTTTCAGAAGGGAAACTGCTACTTCCATGTGAAAAGTTATAAATCTTATCAAGGGGGTTGCATTGCAAGCTAAAAATATTCAGACCATCAGAGGATTCACACTTTTGTCCCTCTCCTTTATTTCAAGGCTTCAGCTTATTTCATGTAATTAATTACTGGCAAGTTGCCCATTAAATAAATAGATAAAGAAATACTGGGAGTTTTCTCTTTCCCCTTAGATTTTTCAGCATTGAAGCCCTTACGCACAGAAATGCTGTTTATGAGAAAATTGAAATGGTATGAAGCATATATTTTTCTCATTTGTTGTCATTAAACAATATGTATTTTCATGAAAGACACTAGTATTTTACCCCAATTCCTTGTGCAAGCATGTGCTGACATGTCCATGATGAGTCATGGTTTAACCCCTGCTGGCAGCATTTGGCTGCCACTCACTCAGCCCCCACCATGCAGCCAACAGGGAGGAAAATGACAAAGAAAAGGTAAATCTCGTGGCTTAATAACTGGCACAACTAATCATCATTGTCATCATCATTGTCGTGATAATCATCTGAACAAAATCAGGGAGGGAGTGGAATTAAACTGAAGAGAAATAAATGATTTTTCACATGATTGGGCCCTGATCAGTGCCCAGCCTGTTTTCCAGCAGAGAGCAGGGACTTCTAGCCAGCTCTGCCCAGTTTGTATACTGGGGTGATGTTTTATGGTGTGGAATATCTCTTTGGCCAGTCTAAGTTAGCTGTCCTTGTCGTGCTGTGTCTTGGCTTCTTGTGCATCTGCTCACTGTAACAGCACAGGAATCTGAGAAGTCCTTGATTTGGTGAGCTCTACTGAGCAGCAACTAAACCATCACTCTGTTATCAACATCATTCTCATAATCAGTCCAAATTACACCATTATACCAGCTACTAAGAAACAAATTAACTCTATCCCAGCCAAAACCATGACACCATGAGATGCAGCATGCACTCACTCACAGTCAGACAAAGTCACACCTAGACTATTAGATGCCCAGAATTCCAGGGGGGAAAACATTTTTCTTGGAATCTTGTCTCATTTATAGATATGAAATTTCTTCAAGTCAAAAAACGATTCTGCTTTCTGTTTCTTCTTTTGAATATATTTAAGAAGAAGGGCTGCATAATGAGCATGGTAAAGGAAATGTGGCTCTTGAATGTCACTTGGTGCAGAGACAAGACACCAAAAGGAGTCCAACAGCAGCTTTCAATAAATGAGAAAGCCTTGCTTTGATAGATACACACAAGTGAGTGAAGAGAATCGATGAGTTAGTATCATACCATCCCATTAGATGAGCTTCTGTAACTGGCTACATACATATTCTTGGCCTGTATGACATGACCTTAATCCTATTTTGGCTAAAATATTCTTCCTAGAAATTATAACATTCTGAGAACATACATGGTTAGTTATAGAGGCAGAGTTAATGGAGATAATTTCTGAAGTTACAAGACATTAACATGTTTGATTGGTGCTCATTTTGAGAGATGAGAAATCACCTTTTTCCATGAGTTTTTAAAACATGTGGGGCTGCAGTTTCTTATTCCAATGTAAAAGAGCAACGAGTTTCACGCACAGGAGAATGCATGAAATACCAGGTCCTGCTGACATTACTTTCTAGCCTTTCAGAAAATACCCATCCCTTCACATTTACTCATGACCTAAAAATTAGCTCAAGCGGTGTCATTTTTCAACCTGTTCCCACCGCTGCCTGGGGCTATCTCTAGAATGTCAAGGCCTTATTCCTCTTAGCCCTGCAAATTTTGTCATCAGTGACATCCATGGGGAGGGAAATTCATCAATCTCTTAATGGACAAGCCAGTGCAGCCACCAAGACATTTCACCCTAATTCTCTGCTACCGTTTCCTTGCTGGCATCATAGGAAAAGATAAGGAGCACCTGTAGCCAATGACATAGAGATATTGGTACCCTCTTCCTCTGTGTCTATAGGATGTAAACTGTCTTCTTTCAGGATTTTTCAATCTTCCTCTTCTAGAAGTTGCTAGCCTGAAATAGTAAAAGCAACAGCTACTGAGATTGAGATATATTTGCCCTCATTTTGCATGACTCTTGTCCACTCATGTTAGGCCTCTGAGCTGCTCTCTACGAAGAATAGTTAAGTTGCAGAGAGAGTAAGAGAAGCCTGCCCATAGAAACTAGGAGGAAAAGTTATTTATAACTTTTTTTATTATCTTAAGTTCTGTGTGTGGGCGTGATTCTTCAACCTTGACCTTGGTTTAAATAAAAATAAAATTAAAAAGAATCAGCTCTTTCTTTACAGCAGAGACTTATTATGTACCATCTATAATGCTCATACAGTTCATGAAAGTAAATTTGAAAGGGAATGAAGGAGACTTTAACAATGCAGAGCAGCTGAACAAATATATAACAATTCCTTGAATGAATGATTGGATGATACCTAATAGCAGGGAGTTTGCAATAGTACAAGATTATCCTCTGATAATTCTTCAGTTCTGACTGTGGCTGCCTGATAATCCCCGAAGCTTCTAATCTGCAGGATCTGAATCCATACAGAATGACAAAAAAAACTTTACAATCAATTACTGTTACTGCCACAGAACCATTAGTGAACAGGTGAAATAAGTATGACCTTTTTAACTTCAAAGTCATGTCAGAAAGAAAAAAATATACATAAAACCCCTCAATCCTTTTGGAATTTGAAATAAAGTTTCAGTTTTTAATGTAAAGTTTTTTGCTTTTTGAGTTCAGAAGTTAGTTTTTTTTTTACTTCTTTTCCAGATGTCAATTTGTTTCTTTCAGTCAGACAACCATATTAACTCCAAGCCTACAACCAGAATTTGTTCATTTAATTGAAAGTTGGATGAACAATTTCTAGCAAAATCGTGGGTGGTAGGGTGAGAGAGTCTTTGCCCTGTGTTTTGAACCCCCGTCTAAACCCATTTGCCTCAGTAACTTTTCCCAAACTGAAACTCAGTCTTTCAAACCTTTTCTTGAGGTGATAGTTTTCCAGAATATTCCTTCAATTATCTAACTTGTTTTTGTCATATGAATGGCATTTGTTTTCGTGTTCTTAGTTTCAATGTGTTTTATAGTAGGAGTAATTTCTTTGTTAATTCTGTAGTAGTGAAAAGGGTGGCAAGAACATCATCTCTATCATCTCTAGTAGATTTTGGAAAACAAACCTAGAGTCATACAAACTGCAGCTATTGCTCTCTGGTTCACTTTTCCATTTAAGACGCATAAAGTTTTAGAAAACATTGGAGGTGCCAGCAAGGTATTAAGGATTGGAACCTGACATTGGGAGCTGCAGCTTCAGAAATCAGGAATCTATTATGTGCCTGGCTCAAGAAAACAAATTAAGAATTGCATGACAATTTTGCTTACTTGCTTAGTGTTTTGTCTTATTATCTACCTTTGTTATGTATTTATCAACAAATGTCTGAATATCAATTTAAATGGCATATGGTTGAGTAGAAATATCAGTTTCACATATAGAGCTGGATCATAACATAAAAAATACCTAAGATACTGAAATTACTGGAACATTAACATTTCCATAAAATCAGTAAGTAATCCTAAATGACCTGCTCAAAATAAAATGAGAGACCTATGACTAACAAAGTAAAATTCTCATTTTTGAGGTCTTATATGAGTATCCAAAGACACTTGAATCTACAATGGACACCTGTATCTAAATAAAGCAGCTCAGTGTCTGGATTAGAAAACCTGGATTGTGGACATTTCCTTTTAGCTGTTACCTAACAGGTTCCATTTTTTAACTCACCCTTAATGTGGGAATTGAGAAACTCATACACTAACATTATTCACTACCACAATTTGATTGCACCAACACTGCATTCATGTCAATGTTACGAACAACTCTGCTTTACTATAGCTTGATAGAGACACACTCCAGAAAGATGATGGACATTTTATCCAACACACATCATTGCCTTGATTTGTATTCTGGCGGAGAATGAGTAAGAAACTGGAGATGGAGGAAAAAAGGACAGATAGAACAAAAGCTAACCCCTGGCCACCTCCCTGACAAGATGAGATAATCATGCTGTCCAGAAGAAAAGCCCTTCAAATGAACAATAATTTAAGTGCATTTCCTCCTTGAAGTCACCTTGACATGCCGAAATACTCAAGTTTAAGAAGAAAAAGACATCAAAGGGCGCTCATTAGAAAATGTGACTTTTGATGGATAATTTAAGTGACAAAGTAAAGTTAAGTGTTTGAAGCAGAGAGGTCTTGCCAACACAATGTTTTTCACAGCTGCAATAAAACTGGGGACTATTTTGTGGTAGCTGCAGAAACTTGTTTGTGACAGTTGAAAATTCAGTTAGCCAATTCATTGCTGCTTTTTGAGAGAATATCCTGACCTTCAGTCCAACATAATCAGCACCCATTTGCAGGTGCTTTATAAAAGGATATGCACTAGGAACAAATTCTCAGTAAGTTACGGCTGTATTTTCATAATGAATGCTCCATGGGACGTGGACTGGGTCAAACGGGGAAAAGTTCTTTCAATATTTCTGGGGCTCATGACAATTGATGATCTTTTTAGTTTCATGGGAATAAAAGGATTCCTTCAGTCCATAAAAAATTACAATAAAACAAAATTTTATGGGGAATAACATAACAATTGGTTTACATCTCTTTGACTGTAATAATTTTAATTACGTCTGGAGATACTGAAAAGGAAATCGGTTTTATACAAGATTTTACCCTATACTTGCCATGTCACTTTGAAAATGGATGTGTGACCTTATAGAAGTGCCTTTCTTACTTAGAATGCCTTTCTGACTGATGTCGCTACAGGGATTCTGGACAGTTATCTGGAAAGCTAGTATACATGAACAAAGCCTCAGTTAGTAAATTAATTTCATGTACCTGTACGGCAGCACTTTCCCCCTTATGTTCTGTTTAATGTCATTGAACCTGCTTTGGTTTAGGTTATTAATGACTTGTTGTGCTGTGAACTTATCAAAGGTTGGGACAATTGGAAAGTGAAATTACTGACAGAAACTGAAACGCACACAAAATATTTTTCTCTGTCTCCACTTAAGAAGTGTGCTGGTAACACACTCCAGCGTTAGTGATGCTCCCACTCTTTGCTGTTTGCAGAGGATCCCATCTTTTATTTCTTGAATTGAATGAAAATCCATTGATTTTCAAACAGAGTTGCCCATTGATGGCAAAAAGCCCTGGACCAGGCTTCAGAGTCTTTCAGTAGGTCTTCTCATACTCTTCTATTCTGCTCCATCAGTTTTTGCCTGACTTTTCCTGCACAGGGAACTCTCCTGTGCTAATCTCTGAAGAAATTAACACATAAATTTGAATAAAACAAGCCCGGGAAATTAAACTGACTTTTCTACTTTTAATATGTGTAAGTGAAAAAAACCAGCATCCAAAATTCATAGTCAATGTTTACATTATTAAGTAAAAGAAAAATGGATAGTTTTAGAAGTAGTCAGTGGCTCCTTAAATTGTGACAATAACATCATGAAATCAGTTGGAATTGCAGATTAATTGCATTCAGAAAATTGTCATGCATCATTTTAAGAATGTTTTAATATGTTGAACTCCAAAGCTGAAAGTTGTTTTAAAAAATGACATTTTTGTTCTTAAAGACTGAAGAGGCTTCTTAAATACAGGAAAGAACTGCACAAAGATAAACTGAATAAGGAATAAGAATGTAAATTTTAAAAAGACAGTAGCTAAATTAATTTCCTAAACCCTAAATCAAAGGAATATACAGAGATCCTTATGGGGAAAAAAAAAACCACCAACAACAAAAACCACAAAAAAAAACCCAAAAAAGCACAACCAAACTTGCCAAAATCCCTTCAAAATGATGAAGTTTAAAATTTCTTGTTTAAATGACTACTTGCACAGACACATAAAGAGGTAGTTTTAACATGTTAGCCAAACTGGAGAAGTGGAAAACTAAAATATCCTTCTATACCTGAGCAGAAAAGTCTGACTCATTGTGCTGAGAATTTTCTCTCAAGTTCTTCTTGCTTTGAAATAAAAAAAGCAATAAATCCCAGGATTAAAAAAAAAAAAAAGGAAGATGGAAACATAGTGCCAATAAAATTTACAAACTCAAATAAAGGATTCCTCCATCCTTTTAAATATCCTACAATAAACTCATAAAAACCTAGTTTCTTAAATAAGAGGAAAATGCTTTCATTTATCATACTCACTATGTAAAAGTCACTGTTTCAGAAGCTACACTCTGTGCTTCTGATAAGGTTATACTATTACTTTCCAGCTCAAGTCTTACCTGAGGCCCACAGTAATGCTTATTACATATACAATAGAGCCAAGGAATGAGTGAATTGCCTCAGTGAATACCTGAATGGACTAGCTCAAGCCTTTAGACAAAATTTTAGATATATCAGAAGTCACTGCTCATTCTCCTTATTGAAACTTTTTACACTTCCAAGTTCCAGAAAGCAAAAAATATTAAAATATGTTCTTTCAATATGAAAACTTGATCATCTGTTTTTACTACACTATCATGATTTTAGTATGTAAGTATCTTTTTACAAGAAAAGAAATGCCAACAGGTTTTTTCTCTTAACAGAAAAAGCTAGATAAACCAAACCTGAAAGATGAAATCAGGTGAATTAAAATAAAAAAATAAGTACATACTTCTAATGAAGAAGGCAAACTATGCACAAAACTGGCTTATTCACCACTTTTTTGTCCTCAGATCAATACTGAATGCTCTTCTGGAAAAGGTGCTCTAATCAAAGACAAGCTACCAGACTCAACACTGGAGTCAAGTATGAAATCCTGACTGGTGCTACACAGAAGATTATGCTGGGCTGCTGTCATTATTTTTTGTTGAAGATACGGAATATCCAAACTAAGAGAGATTTTGTGCTGGATTCACTACTCAGATAAAGCAGAACTGAACAGGAATCTGAGACTTGGAGCCTCTGCCACAGTGACCATGAGTTAGCACTGTGGGGGGAAAAAAGGCAGGTATTACCAATGTAAAGATGGTGTGTATCAGGAGACTAGGTTTACGCAGCTGGCATGTGTGAAAGCTTGAAGTCTGCCCTGGAAGATAAAATCTTCAAGGGCAGCCTCCTCAAAGCACCAGAATGATCCATCTTGATCTACACAAAACAGGCCGGCATGGCCAGGGGCCAGGCCAGCTCGATGAGGAACTGTGAGTAATAACACTGAAACACTGTCCAGGCATCCAAGGATTGAAGTAAGAAGGCCATATCCCAGCTGGAGTTCAAACTGGTGAGGAATGTCAAGGGCAATACTTAGTAAGAGAAAAGGATACTTTCAGCAAGAGGAAGACCAAGGTTAACACCGGATTGCTGCTGAAAGGACAGGAGTCTTTGTGCTAAAAACTAGAGGAAAATCTTACATGCTCAATGTTTGCCTCAGTTTTTTATTGGCAAAGACTAATTCCAGGCTTCCATGACTTGATATGCTGGAGAGTTGGCGTAGAGAAACCTCATGAAGTTTAACAAAGGAAAGTGAAGGGTCCTGCACCTGGGGAGGAATAACCCAAGCGCCAGCATAGGATGAGGACTGACCTACCAGAGAGCAGCTCTGCAGAGAAGGACCAGGGAGCTTTGGTGGGTGACAAGTTGGCCAAGAGCCAGCAGTGTGACCTTGCAGCCAGGAGGGCCGGTGGTATCCTGGCAAGAGTGTGGCCAGCAGGTTGAGGGAGGTGATCCGGTCCCTCTACTCTGCCCTGGTGAGGCACATATGGAGTGTGGTGTCCAGTTCTGAGTTCCTCAACACAAGAAAGACATGGAGCTACTGTAGCAGCTCCAGCAGAGAACACAGAGATGATTTGGGGTCTGATGCATCACTTTAATTAGGAGAGACTGCATGAGTTTGGCCTATTTACGCTGGATAAGAGAAGTCTGAGAGGAGATGTTGTTGATCATGTAAAAATATCTCAACGGAGGGTGACAAGAAGAGGGTGCCAAACTCTTGTCAGTGGTGCCCTGTGACAGGAAAGGGAGCAATGACCATAAACTAAAACACAAGAAGCTTCACCTCAACAGGAGGAAGAACTTCTTTATTATTGCCTTCTTGAAGGCAGAAGAGCACTGGGACAATTTCCAGTGGAGGGTGTGGAGACTCCCTCTCTGGAAACATCCAAAACCACCTGATATGTTCCTGTGTTACCTGCTGCAGGTGACCCTGCCTTGGCAGAGTGGTTGGACAGCAAGATATCCAGAGGTCCCTTCCAACTGTAATGATTCTGTGATTCTGTGGAGTCAGAAAGACAGATGGTTAATGAGGAGCTTCCCTGGGATCAGCACCAGTAGTTTAACACCTTTGCCTGCAGTCTGACCTACAGGTTAAACCAAGCCCTCACCAAAGAGAAATAACCATATGCCCCAGTACAGGCTGGGGAATGGCAGCTCTGCAGAAAAGGGCCAAAACTTTTGCTGACAAAAGGTACCATGTGTCATCTCGCCAACCCAGGATGACCAAATGCTGATCCTCATTAACAAATCTGTAGCCAGCATGTTTTAGGAATGCCCCTCTGTCTGGTTTACTCCTATGCCAGAGTCATATGAGGGCGTGTAGTCTTGTGTCCAATTTTGGCCTTCAAGTACAAGAAAACGCAAACAATGAAAAAACTGTGAGTTTGGGAGGAGATGACCAAGAGAGAAGGCTGGAATATACAGAATACTTCTACAGTATTCTGGAAAGGAAAGTATTATTTCAGCTTCCATCTAAACCATAATAGAGCTGATAGAACTTGACTGCTTCCAGAGATATACACAGAGCAGACAGGAGGCCATAGTTCCAACATGTGGCAAGATAATGTTTCACTGCACAAAAGGGAACAATAAAAAACATAATTATAAAAATTGTAAAGTACTGGAACAGGCTGCTAAGAGAGAAGAGAAAGGTCTCCATCTTTGGACATCTTCAAAACTAATCTGAAAGAAAAACTGAGCAACATGATTGAGATCTGAATCATTCTGTGTTCAGCATGTATTTGGATAGTCTTCAAAGATTGCTTCAAGCCTAATTTTTTTTTTTCTGTGAGTTCTTTTGACTTTAAAATCCATGAATCTGTGTTTTTCTTTGATGGAATAGTGAAGAGTTTAGTCTGCTTTCCACTATTTTTATGGGGAAGGATTTTGCACGTAAATGCCAACATTTTCTGTTCTCACTGTTAACAGACAAAATGGATGTACATATTCACTGCACTTTAGTAAAATCAGTCTTTACAAGTGCCTGTATCCATGAAGAGGGATGGGATAGATAACAAGAGGGTTTTTCCTGCTGTAAAGAGTCTCAGTTTAGTGGAAATCTTAGTTACAAGCTTAAGTTTAGTTCTGGTAAATCAAACAGGCTGAAAGGTGAACTCAGTTACAGTGGGGAAATAAGTTTCAGAATAATTGTTTGAGCAAAAGAGTTTGACTAATCATACCAATAAAATGAAATATGGTAAAAATAAGATAAAAATCAGAAATTATTTCTATTAATGATAGCTAATTTTTCTATGGTATCTTTTATTGACACATTTATAAACTGAGATCTAAAAAGGACTTTGTAATCTCTGTGTTCTGAGTAGCTCTATGGAACATTTTTTTTTAATAACTTTAGAATCCACAATCATAAATCAGGTGTTCATGTTCCTAAGAAGTGCCTTGAGAGAAGTGTATCTCCACATGATATTCACAAAAAAGACACCTGTTAAATTACTTCCTTGAATCTTATTTTCTACTGTGATTTAAACCTTACTAATTACATATCTTCCTTAATGCAGGACTGTATCATGGAAGTGTCTATAGATGTTGGAAAGGACTCATTCAATGCTGATTTTATGCAGCAGCTCAAATATTTGAGCAATTGTAGAGAATAAAGCACTGACTCCTAGAAAAGGTACAAACTGATAGCTTTCTTGTGTCCACACAGTATCCAGCCTCTGAATTATAGATGACTGAGACAACACTTTTTTCCACTTCCTCCTATTTCACCCATATCATTATCATTTGAAATATTGGGAATGTGATTAGAAATTAAAAATGTTAGTGTATGTATGAACATGAAGCATGAATATATTGACAGGATGCCTCAAAGTGCCCTGTGTTCTTTAAGGATTAATTTTCACTTCAGAGTGATAAAATAAAGTACAATTTTTTTAAGTTGCAGATGAAGAAACTCACACATAAGGAACTTCTTCTTAGCAAAGAAGCTAAAGCAATTCTCATTTTCCTTTGTTCTCTTGCTCAGTCATTAGTTAACCTTGAATTTGCTCATGCATGAGAAAGTGTTAAAAGTGAGAGTACAAGTCTCTCTTCCTGTGGTGGGCTTTTTTCCCCTCAGGAATACTGACTGCATCTCAGAGGGTAGAAAAAGGATCTCTACAACCAAAGCTCCATTTTGCCATCCCAAGATCATTCACATAATATGGCTTGTTTACCCTCTTGACATTTGCATTTTAATGATTCCCATAACAACTGCAGATTTAGCCAAAGAAGTCTGGAAACATCAACAAACTGACTGTGAATTTCTGCTTTTCTGCAGATGCATGATATCACTGTTTACAGACACAAGCCTTCATTCAACTGTCCAAATAGGCCAAGGCCATCTGATATTTAACACCATATTTGTCCAGAAGGGAAGAGAGTCCTTTGTGAATGGAATTATTTGTGAATGGAGTATTTTAAAGTCATCAGGTACATACAGGCAGGTCTACAAATCTTCAGTCTGCATGCTGAGCCCCTGTTTAGAATAGAGTGGCCATTTATTTATTTAATTTTCCAACATACACTAATAATAATTACCATACTTATCATTACTGTTTGAGAAGAATAATCCCATGCAGTCAGTTTAAAGTGTGATACATTTTTGATATAAATGGCAGAGCACTGGAATGGGAATTAGGAGATCTGGATTATATATATGGATGTACTATAACCTGCTCTATGATCCTTAATAAATTACAACACCTTTCATTTCCCAGTTTGTATTTATCTGATAGTTCATTCAGAAGACAAGAGTCTTTTTCATGGAATCTTCCTTGTTAATATTCCTCATTGCTTATTTAGATAATTTCTTAATTACTTTAATTGTATTATTGTTAAGAAATAGTATTTGGAATGGTATTACACCATGTGTAGCCTATATAAATCTGGGACAGAGATGGGGCTATTCTTTTTTTGTTAATGTAACATTTCTGTAAATGTTAAGGAGCTGTAGGAATGCAGGAAAAATTGAGAATAAAAGACAATATTGTACCTTCAGCTAAAACAAATCATACAGACTCAGGAATCACTAATAAATCCATTAATTTTAGAAAATTCTATACTGACTGTGCTGAGACGATAGCTTAATAGTCAGGTCAGGGAAAATGAGATGATTTCACTTTGAATACAGTTTACTGAAGGAGCTACAACCACTTAGGGGATTTTAGCTGTATCTGAATTTCAAATACTTCTAAATTTCAGCTCTGGTTCTATACAGCATAAGCTTCAGCATGACTCCACCCTTAGCTTTATTATATCAAGCATTCTTTTAATCTGATTCTTCATGCCCATTTTGTTATGGGTGTTTATGCAAGAAGCAAGTATATAAAATGAATGAAAGTCATGACCTAACCATAAATAGCATATTTTAGATCTGAAACTGTATCTACCTTGCACTGAGGCAAGTGGCAGCCTAACATATAAAGTAAATGTAAATAGAAAAAGAAAGCATGACTATGGGACTAGATCTAGAAGAGCCAATGGAGTAAGTAAAAGTAAGGTACTAAAAGAGGTGAGAAATTAGCCTAATTTTATCACCCTAAATTTCAGTTCAATCCTAGGTATTGTATTAGGTTTTCACTTGTGGAGATACAAAGTCTGTTTCACACTGAATAGATAACAAATATAGATCACAAATCTTTCAACCTTCTTTCTATTCTGTTCATCATAACAGCAGTACTCAAATCCAGTCTGCAAACGAAAAACATAATTCAAACATGGCAATGAGCAGAGGGGTTACAGACCAGGATTGATTTAAATGGTCTGATGAAAATGCACCTTCATCATGTCCTGTTTCAGCAAAGCACTTGAACATATGCACAGCATTTAGTACTTGACCAGCCCCAGCCACTGCTTACCTGAAGCAGAGCTTTAGATGCAATAAAAATGGTTCAGACCTCTTATGCTAGTCTCCTACTAGCAGGGAATGAGCCATTCATAAACATTCACTCAGGTTTGCTCTTGCACAAAAATGGACTGGCAAATTTTGAAGTGCAAAGCCAGACTGCGGACTGTAAATGTGAAACGTTGAGAGATTGTGATAGGATGTTTGGCAAAAGGGAAAAATTGTAACATCGCAGTGCAGTTTGTTAATCTATCTGGCATAGAAAGTTTTCAAAAAAATGATTGTACAACAAAGAAATTCACATAAGTGGGAGACAGAAAAACAACAACAACATCAACAAGAGAAAAACAAACAAACAAAAAATCCCCAAACAACAACTCAGGAAATTAGGAAATAATTCAGTCAGAAAAATATATTTTGTTCAGGTTTTTGGTTGCTTGTTTGTTTACATGATTGTTTTTCCTCCAGGAATGAATTAAATTATACTTTTCATCATGTTCCAACTTTCTCAGAAGCTGAGTGCCTAGTACCACAAGATCAAGACTTTCAGAAGTTCTCAAAAAAATGGTGGATCAGTAAAAGGTACTATTAGTTTAAATTTGAGATCAACACACTATATATTTTAAATTTGGGATCAACACGCTCACTATACTTTGAATCATAGAATCTTCAAGGCACCTTGAAGATCATCCCGTTCCAACTCCACTGTCATGAGCAGGTACAACTTCCACTGTCCCACATTGCTCGGAGCCCTATCCAACATGGCCTTGAACACTTCCAGGGATGGGGCAGCCAGAGTTTCTCTGGGCAACCTGTGCCAGGGCCACAGTACCCTCACAGTAATGACTTTTGTTTCCAAATATCCAATCTAAACCTACTGTCTTTCAGTTTGAAGCCATTCCCCCTCGTCCTGTCACTACATGCTCTTGAAAATGTCCCTCTCCGTCTTTCTTGATGGGTCCCTTCAGGAACTGGCAGGTCACAATAAGTCCATCTCAAAGCCTTCTCTTTTTAAGTCTGAACAATATCGTTCTCTCAGCCTTTCATCGTAGGAGAGGTATTTTTGTCTCTGCTTTAACACAAAACAATCAGGGAATCTGTGCTTCTTACATTTTAAGTGACTTGAGAGCACTGGGTGACAAAGGGGAAGCCATTCACAGCTGTCAGTATGCCTACACGGCAGGGACAGTGGGCTCAGCAGTAGACTCAAAGCTCCTGGTCCCTCCTCATACAAGTTGGGGAATCAGGGGGCTACCATCTCCCATCTCTTTCTAGGCAACAAAGCAAGAAATGCACCATCTTCCACATAGCTGGGGTGGGCATCTGAGAACCTTGACTGTGGACCATAAGTACATCTCTCCTGCAATGAAGACACACATTGCCTCCTTCTCCTGCTAAACATGAACATAGTGACATCCTCAACTCAGGCTGGAGGTAGGTTCTGAAAATTTCAGCAAGACAAGGCTCTGCATGTAACACAAACAATGAAACTCTCGAGCTCTGAATGCAAACAGACCATTAATATGGACATAAGTTGGACAGCTGTGTATCAGAACTGAGCAATGAAATCCTGGGATGTCCAAACACACTGGCTTATAAGGAGCTACATCTTGTACCTCTGATCTGTGCTGCTGTTGATGATGAACCTGTAACTCAACGACATCAACATCTTGTAGAATTGGACAAGCACAGCAGTAATTTTACAGCATAAAGGATCATCTATTCACTCTCAAGATGAGTGTCAGGGAATGAGCCTTTTTTTGGGTATAATTAAATAACATTAACTTTCCAAAAGAAATAAAATTGGGAACATCACTCGGCACAGTTTAATTTACTAGTGTAGATATAGTCAAAGTGAGTGTATATAGAAGCCTTGAGGTCTGGTTTGTTAAAATTTAAACAAAATGCTTCAGTTCTGTTGCTTCTTCAGTCCTCCATCTCTGTACATACCTTTTGATGAAGTCCAAACTTTTCTCATGTTGACTTGTAGCTTTCAGGCAAAATGAGGTGTGACCTTTAGGAGAAGATCTATCCTCTACCAGAATTATTGTCAAGTCAAGTGCATATCAGTCCTCAGCGTGACAGGGTGTGCACAGTGGTTTGGAGATTTGTCTCACTAGACTTCATCTGGCTAAAGGCAGGTGTTTAGCCACCTAAAAGAAGTCAGAGGTATTATGTGCTAAAGTTGCCCACCACTCACTACCAATTCAAGTGAGGGCTTGAAATAGTGAGTTTACATCTACGTTAAGTTTTGTGAAGGGAATTTGCTCTGTGCTTAACTTGTACCTATATTTATCTTGTTTATTCTTCTGGAAGTCTTCCCAAACAGAAAAATTCTCCAAAGTGAACCCCAGCATTGTCTGCTGCCAAGTCCAGTTTGTAAACATAGAGCTCAGGATCTGAATGGCAGACACCCTGCAAGCAGGAAAATGTTTTTGTGTTGAGTCTGTCTGGCTTGGAGTTAATGTTCTTCATAGCTGCTTCTTTGGTGCTGTTTGAGAAAAGTGACCAAAATGACACTGACAACAGACTAATAATATTTTATCTGCTGCTGAACAGCATTTACAAGGCATCAAGGCCTTCTCTGTTTCTTACGTCCCAATAATTACATTTAAGGTGCACAGATACTGGGAGAAGCTACAACCAGGCAGGGGATCCAATCTTGCCAGTGAGAGATTCCATGCTGTACAATGTCATGATCAAAAATAAAGGAGAGATGGGAGGATTGAGCAGCTCATTTTCTGGTTGGGTGCAGACTGTGTTTTGGTCTAAAGATGAGAGATGGTGAGTTACTGTCTTTGCACAAAATATTTTGGTTTCTATTTTCTCTCTCTTTTTCCACTCCTCCACTTATTAAGCTATTTCTATCCTGACCCTTGCATTTCTTTGCTTTTACACTTTCATTCCTCTTCCTCCATTCCACTGTGGGGAGAAAGGGGCAGTGAAGGACTCTTTATGGAGTACTTAGCTGCTTAACACATGACAGCATGGATGAGCTGGTGAGTAAATGTCCCGGGCAGTACAGACATCCTCTCAAAGTAACCACCCACCATCTTGCATTAAAAAAAGCTCTCTCCATAACTTAATGATATACTCTGCATTTACAGCCTCCAGTTTCACCCACAACATCTGCTTACAGTGCAATTAGTGCTTACGTATGCCCTTCCTGTATACGTAATTAACCTTTTATCTTAAGTGATGATGGGCCACAATTTAGCCAGAGCATTTTGCCCAATTTAAGATATTCTTGGCCAGTAAAGTACCATCATTGCAATCTATATCCTGCTTCAGAAATAAGAACACCATAATTCCCTCTTCTGCTATTGCAAATAATAATGCCAGGCAGGACTCGAAATAAATGCTTTACATAATCATTTCTGTAATAACTAACAAGAAATGGAAAGAAAAGTTATATAAATTTATTTGCACTATAATGAACATACCACATCATTATGCACTCTTTTCTCTTTCTTTCCTTTCTTTCTCTTTCTTTTCAGATTTTTTCTCCTGATTCTCTCTATTTCCTTTCTTTCTTTCTTTCTTTTTTTTTTTTTTTCCCCCTTCCTAAAGGGACGCTTGAATAGAACTATCTGGTTTAGAAGATGAGGCTGACTGATTACTGTAATTCATAGGGCCTTAATTAGCTGCACAAACCATTAGCTACAATTAGACTATTATAAAACACTTGATGCGCTGTGTCAACCATGGGGGCTCATTTATTCTTGTGGCAGGGAAGGGAGGGGGGGAAGGGGAAAAGGGAGCACTGTACAGCCAAGCATGCTAATAAAGAATGATTTTTGATTTAAGATGTTGCCGATAGTCCCTCAAAATTAATCTCAATAGCTGTCTAATTTGTGTCGGTGGATGGTATATTTATTGTAAAATGACACCAAAGCTAAATGAGTTACCTGAAGCAGGACTGCTAATGTCAGCGCCTGGAGACGCAACTCCATATGCCGTAATACAGCAAGGTACTGGGGCTGAATACTCCCAGTGGAGCACTTTGCTTCATCTGTCTCGGAAAATGCAGCAACCTGACTTACACTTTATGATCCTTAAATAATAATAATAAAAAAAAAATTAAAAAGGGAAAAAAAACTTAAAAAAGGGAAAAAAAATAGATATGAGAAACAAATTCAAGAACAGATTTCAAAGGTGAGGCGGGGGGCTTACAAGGGCATGGTCCAGGCAGAAGAAAACTCACTGAAATTGGTTTGGGTGTTGGCATATGTAAAAGTGGAAAAAATGAGATTTATCTTTAAAGTGAATGAGAGAGGAAATAATACAGATGAGGTAGAATTTTCTAAAGGGCTTAACACAGTGGGAATGTAAGTATGACATTCTTTAACTTAGAGGCCATTTTTGTTTGTTTTCCTATTGTATTTTCTGATTCATATTGTATTGATCTAACTTTCTAGTTGCAAATTGCTGGAAATACATTTATAGATTCCCTTAATTTATTTCTTTTTTTTTTTTTTCCTTTTACCCTTGATTAATTTCCTGCTAAGCATCTTTGCAACAGAAAGTCAGGAGCTTAAAATAGGAGAGATTGGTTCAATAATACATGGCACTTGGTCTTTTCTGTACCATGCATGAAAGTATAAAAGCACAGAGGGGAAGAAAGTAGAATCTGTAGTTAATATGTTAGATTGGGACTCAGAGACCTGAATTCTGTTCCTGTTGTGCCCTACATGACCTTGGGCAAATCTATTTCTCTGTGCTTTTGTGCAACATGGGGACAGTCACACTTTCTCTCCTATTATGCTTTGTTTCTTTCAACTCCGGGGCCCAGATTCACAAAGGTAAATCAAGGTAATTTATCTTGATGGACTGAAAAGTAAGAGCTGAATTACCTCTGTGGATAAGGGTCTAAGCTTTTTGGGGCAGGGATTGCCTATTGGTTTGGGAAAATACAGCACTTGGCATGCAGGACCAAATGTCATTTAGAAACTCTAAATCTTCTTGCAAAAAAATCCCACAACATGCTGCTAATAGGATGGAGCTGTTACACTGCATACACTGTGATTAACTAACTGATGATCTTCAGCGATGCTGCAGCTGCCAATACACTTTGTACTATCCTCAGCCATTAATATCTCAGCAGAAACAGAGCTCAGAGTGTCCAGCCCCAAAATTACAAGCCTCTGTTGCCAGAGCCAAAGGAAGGTGAGTCACTGATAATTGCAGCTGAGTGTCCTATGTCTCACTTAGGATGCTGAGTGCTATATCTAGTCCAGGAATCAGAGGCAAAAAACTTGGAGCATGACCCTCATTGCCCTACTTACACAGGGAAATACAAATGTGAGGTGAGAGGGAAGCGTTACCTGACTGATACAGAGGTGGTAGCCACCATTTCTCACATGCTGAAGTTCCCTAGAACAGTTTGGGATGGTGTTGTCTCTTCCTGTGTCTGATCTGACTGTTCCAGAGCAGAGCAGGTATCATTGTGTGCATCTAGAAACTGGCTGCCCTAATGTCTCTCCCTTACTGCAGACCTGAAAGCCAAGGTTTCTTCTTTGCACATCTAACTGCCAAAGATCCCACTGACATAGCTTTAATAAAAATTACCATGATATTAATGACTGTTTACAACATACGCATTTATTTAAGCTAAAACATTAAAGTTTCATGTGGAGAATTTTGTCTCCCTTGAGAGGAAAAAGCAAACACCTACCCTCCCACCCCTCCAAGATATTATGGTATGCAAAAATGTAACAGCAAGCAAACAAAACAAATTAAAGAACACCAAACAACAATCTGCAAACAAAGCATTTTGTCCTACATATGTATGGGAGTGCATGTACCTATGTATGCATGCAAATAACAGCTGTATATATTTATGTGAATCTAGGCATTTACAAAGAAAAAGAAAATCCTATAAATTTTCTTCCATTCAAAAATCTAAAGAAAAAAATCCTGTTGCACTTTACAGTCAGTCTGTCAATAATAAAATAATTTGCATATAGGCATGGAGCTGTGGTAAAGATTGGTGTCTGAGAGAATTGAATAATTAGTAGTTAATTGTAGAATGAACTGTTAGATAGGGTTGCCATATTATAATTATGGTGGAAGATGAAAAAGGATTTTCTGGATGATGAAGGAAGGATCAGTCAAGGATGACCAAGAGCTCAGTTCAATCTAGTAACATGATTGCAATTAAAAACCACACTCATAAACAGTACTCCACTGGGATTTGAGGAAATACCCTGGCCTTATAGCAAAAAAAATGGGTAAATTCTGCTGTAGATTGATAGGATGAGACAGCTGGTATTTGCAAAAGGAAGAAATTTATTCTTTTGCTTTAGGACTAATTATCAACATATCTTCAAAAGAATGCATGGTCCACACACATGACCAAATGGAAATTCTAAATAAATTACCTCAAATTCTTTATTAGATGATATCAGAAAACAGTCTGGAGGAAATAGGTGGGGTAGGTGTCTCCTCTGACAGAAAAATAACACCTATAAGATGGAAAAGTATATTTAAAGTCTGTGGTCTTAGAAAATTTATTAAGCATTTATTCATAGATTATTGAACAATCAATGTTCAAGCAGCAGTTTGTTCAGTTTCCAGGCAGTCACCTCACAGTAATAATGTCAGAAGACACGGATGCCTCAGGAGATGTTCCTTGGGGAGCTTTTCTCAAACCTCCTTAAACAGGATGCTTAGGCAGCAGCAAGACTGCCAGCACAGGGTGGAGGCTTTTTGTTCTGAACAGTAATAGAACAGAGAAAAGCCAGGAGCAAAATCACAGAATCACAGAACAGCCTGAATTGGAAGGGACCCACAAGGATCATCAAGTCTGACTTTTGACCCTGCAAAGGACTTTTCCCAAGAAAAGTCAGGGTCACAACCTGACCCTGAGAGTATTGTTCAAAAGGTTCTTGAGCTCTTTCAGGTTTGGTGATGTGATCACTGCTGCTCTGGGGAGCCTGTTCCAGTGACCAGCCACCCTCTGGAGAAAGAACCTTTTCCTGATATTCAACCCCNCCTTCCCTGTTAAAGGGTGTGCAGGCCTTCCATGGCTGTTATGGGTATGGCACATATACATGAAAAGGAGATAAAGGATTTCAGAAAGGTGTTTTTAACGGTTCAAGTGGTAGGCAGGCACAATATTCCTACTAAAGATCTATGTGTACTGAGAGACTTAAAAAGTCTTGCATTTAATTTCCTGGTTTCTGGAGCTAGCATCACCCTGATTTCTGTATTCTTTCCTTTTTCTCCTAACTTTCCATTCAATAGTTTAAACTTACAATGCTATTTTCAGTAGTTTGGTTGGCATGTTGCTTTTTTATTTCTTTTTTTCATTTCCCTGGGAAGTCAAACTGTAGACGGTATTACTTAGAGATTCATCTGTATTTCCTTCTTGAACCAATTCCTGCTTATTGCTTAGGACTTACAGATGTTTTGTAGAGATACTGTAAAAGACAAAGAGTTCTCAGCCTCCAACAATAAAGATTTTAAAGTCATAAACACTACCGTTTCTGAGAAAATAATGGAGAACTCACACAAAGAGAGCAGGTGGGAAGGGGAAAGATTAAGAAGAAGCAGAAAAATACCACCTTTTTTATTTACTGTGTTTGACTTAGATCACATAAATTCTCTTTAATGTAATGATACCATTTTTTCTTGCTCCAAAGGAAAAAAAAATCTTTCTGATCAAAATTTATCACAGTCAAAATAAGCAAAAAATGGAACAAACCAGCATAAAACATTTAACAGCAACATTTAATAATGTATACAATAAAATATTGCTCTAATATATTGACAAATACAGCAATAAAGTATTAATGTGATTATGCTTCGTCAGTGCAACAGCTATTCTTCCTCGTCTTTCAAACAGTTTGAATAAAGTCTCTCCCCTCTAATCAACAGTTTCACCATCATCCTATGAACACAAACAAACAAATAGCATGCTAGAACTTAAAAAAAAAAACAAAAACAAACTAATTTTCTTGTGACAACATACACAGATAGAAACTAAGGTAGCTCTAATTTGTTTTTGGTTTGCACCAGAGTAAGTGAAATGGGAACTTATTCCATAACAGCTTAATTAGGAAGATACCATAGCTGCAATTTTTTATACTTATTTTCACCCCTCCTGGGAAAAAAATGCAAGAGCTACGTGTCGCTTTCCAGATGCTGACTGAGGCATAGGAAGGGGAATTTTCCAACCTATAAATTAGATCTGCTCTTGAGGTGGCAAAGTCCAGCTCATTGCTGCAATGTCTGAAGGCAGTCAGACACCTGAGATGGTCACAGGTCTTGAGGACTTGGGTAAAAATGAGGCACCTAAAACTGCAATTCATGACAGAGAGTATCCAGAAACCTCTTCAAATCCATTTCAGAGACAGAATCTGACTCTGGGCTGCTGAAGGTGTCTCTCAGCTTCAAATCCTCTCATATAATTAAACAAGCCAGGTCAGTTATTTCTCATATCAACAAGGGAAGGTTCATAAGGCCAAAGCACTCTCACAGTCCATGTCAGCTCATGATTCAAGTCTCTTTCTTCTCTGAACATCTAAGAAACCATCTGCCTATAAGAGATTCTATTTAATAGTTGGAACATAAAGGGTAAAGTAGATAACTGAATGAGAAACCCTTCTTTCAAGCATTTTAATTATTATTTTCATATGAGCTCTCTGTCACCAGATCTTATCAGCAACTGCTTCATATATCCTAGCTGTCTTATGGAATTGAAATGTTCAGAGAGGATAAGGCTGCTTAA
>VXBQ01012567.1:34548-53491 GCA_013400175.1 Phainopepla nitens
CTGGCACAGCTGGAACCAGGCTGTGCTCACCCACAGCAGGCAAAGGGCACAATTCCAGCCTGGGTAAGGCTCTGGCACAGCTGGAACCAGGCTGTGCTCACCCACAGCAGGCAAAGGGCACCATTCCAGCCTGGGTAAGGCCCTGGCACAGCTGGAACCAGGCTGTGCTCACCCACAGCATAAAGGGGCATGATTCCAGCCTTCCAGATCATGCCATTTGCCTGTGGGACACTTTCTCCTTGCTCCTCACCTGGTTTTGTCCTTCACTGGACTAAGACACAAATGCAAATTAGGATTCTATGCACTGTGGTTAAATGGTGAGCTGAGTGAAAAAAGCAGTCTTTGTGAAGGCTCTGCTGCTGGTCATAGTGCCTGATGAAGGACCTGTGCCTTTTCCCTGACTTCCCAGCAGAGAGGATGGCCACTCCCTGTGTTATTTAAGATGAGAGAGGGGCTAGAGCCACTCTGCTTCATTAATATTGTCCTTCCACCCTTGCCAATTCAAAAGTCATCTGTGATGGTTTACTGAATGGGACCCACAGGGTCATGGATCCGGCTCCTGGCCCTGCACAGCCACCCCAAAATCCACCCTGGGCATCCCTGGAGCAGTGTCCAAATGCTCCTGGAGCTCTTGGGAATGTGCCCATGCCCTGGGGAGCCCCAGAACCCTCTGGGGGAAGAACCTTTCCCTGCAATCCACCCTGACCCTCCCCTGGCTCAGCTCCAGCCATTCCCAAGATAACCCCAGTTCTGCAGATTTAAATGTGTCTACAGCCTTTTACTGCATAATCCTGAGTTGGCCTCACAGCTCCTCCTCCTTCCCAGCCCTGTGCTTTTAATTCCAGAGCACAAGGAGCCAAGGAGCTTTCACTTTTCCAGCCAAGGAAATGTCATTCCTGACCCTGGGAGCAGTTTTGTGTTTAATGTTGAGCAGTTACAGCTGAATTCTGCTGTCTGGCTGTGAGACTTTGGGTCCTGCCCCTCCCCTCAGTGTCAGGACTGCTGGGGAACAGTGGCCTGGGGAATTTTTATTTGGATTCCATGATCTTGGAGGTCTTTTCCAACCTTGATGGTTCTGTGATTGTGTGATTCTTTCTTGCACAAAGGTGGAAATTCGTGTGTGTTACGTGCATTCCAATGTCCTGCTCTCTGGGACACCATCCCAGGAACTAAGAGGAGTTGGCTTTGGTAAAAAACAAAAACCAAATTCCAAATCTCTGCCATCCTCAGTGACTGCTTGCACCAGAGGCACAGGAAACAGGTTATTTAATGGCAATGCCACCAGGTTGCATGTGGAGTTGGTGACAGAAAGTGGGTGAGGATGTTTTAATCCCAGTGTTTTTATGTTTTTATCCCAGTGTTCAGTGGTTTCACCTGCTTTGTTTTCCTTTGCAGCTGAAGTGCAGAGTGAGATTGAAAGAATCTTTGAGCTGGCCAGGTCCTTACAGCTGGTTGTCCTGGATGCAGACACCATAAATCACCCTGCACAGCTTATCAAGACATCTCTAGCACCAATTATTGTCCATGTGAAGGTGTCCTCTCCAAAGGTAATTCCTCACCTTAAAATCCAGGAGGGACCTGGAGGGCAGGGTGGGAATGGGCAGTGTGGAATGTGCACCTGAAAAGGAGAAAAAGTGACATAAAGTACTGCAGGTGTGCTGCAGTCCATCCAGCAATCCAGATAATTCTGGATAAATATAATTTTCATGCTTCTCTGTTGTCAGATGTAACTTAGGACTTAAAGTAGCATGAAGCAAAAATGCATTTGAAATTTTTCAAGGGCTCAAACATGATCCAGAGGGAAATGTACCCAGTTCTCAGAGGGGTTATCAGAAAGGTTTGGGATATTCAAGGGCAGTATTTTATGGAGAGCTTTTGCCCTGGTAATCCCTCAGAGGGATGTCAGGCTGAGCTTTAGGGAGATAAATGATCCTTTAACTCACCTTTTGCCCTTTCCTCCTGTCAGGTTTTGCAGCGACTGATCAAGTCCCGAGGGAAGTCACAAAGCAAACACTTGAATGTCCAGTTGGTGGCAGCTGATAAACTTGCACAATGCCCTCCAGTAAGTACAGAGCAGAGGCTGAAGAACTGCTGCTTTGTGGAACTGTGGTGATTCCCTGTGCAGAGCTGGCTCCATGCATTATCACTCCCTGCTGCTGCTCACACAGCCCTGCACTCGTGAGACACAAAGTGCTGCAGACTTTCATCCTGCTAATCTCCTGCCCTGGGTTTGTTTTGGGCTTTGGTAGGGTGACAGGGCAGGAGTGACGTGGAGGGGACGACAGATGTGTTCATTAGCAAATGACATCATCTGTGCAGCTCCAGCTCCCAGAGGGACAAAGTCTGAGTTTGGAGAGGAGGCTGCCCAGGGAGTGTTTGGAAAGGGAGAGGGGTGTGTGCAGGCATGAGAGCCCTGATCCTGATCCTGCAGGCCCTCCCAAGCAGCTCATCAGGGCACAGCCACTGCTCTCCCCCCTCCTGAGCAAAGATCCTGCCCCTCTCCTGGGATCCTGGATCCCTGCTGATGGAGCAGAGACTCCAGGGCTCATGGGCAGGGTTGTGGGAGAGGCTCTGCAGGGGTTTGGGCAGGGCAGCTCAAACCTGCTTTTACTTTTGAAAGCCACTCCTGGTTTCTGGGACAGAGGCAGTGGAAATGGACTTGGATGTGGCTTTGTGTGGGATCTGTGTGGGATACTGGGATGGAGAGACCCCTCTGGGTAGTAGTGACAGCTTCTGTGGGCAGCCTGTTCTTCTGGAGAGCTCAGCCATGTTACATTTCTCACATGGAATTTTTTACTGAACTGTGCTGTCTTAAAATTCTGGTGGGTTATTCCTGTGAGCCATCCAGGTCCCACAACCCAACCAGCATTGTAACTGTCCTGGGGAACAATCTGATCCCTCTAAAACAAATCCCTTCCCAACTCCTGATGGGTGTGAGCTGAGGAGCTGGAGTTGCAGCTGCCCCTGTTTGAATGGTTTGTGGTGTTTACCCTGAGCTGACACACAGAACAGCCCTCTGCTGTGTGAAAGGTATTTCCTCTCCTCTGGCACCTGCACCCAGAGCCCTGGGCAGTTTCACAGCCTCTTTTTGCTCTGTGTACAGTGATTTCCTCTTACTCAGCTTCTCTTGGCTCACATCAGCTGAAATGAGAGAAGTCACCAGAGCAGCTGTGGCTGCCCCTGGATCCCTGGAAGTGTCCCAGGCCAGGCTGGGATAGTGGAAG
Organism: Phainopepla nitens; assembly: GCA_013400175.1. Lineage (NCBI taxonomy): Eukaryota > Metazoa > Chordata > Aves > Passeriformes > Bombycillidae > Phainopepla > Phainopepla nitens. The sequence goes on from VXBQ01012567.1 coordinate 37,773, forward strand.
GTGTCCCTGCCATGGCAGGGGGTGGAGGAGATGGCTTTTATGTCCCTTCCAGCTCTGGGATTCCCAGATTCCATGAAATGTTCCGTGTGCTGCCACAGCATTGTGCCCCTTGGATTGTCCATCCCCAGATTTACCAAACTCTGCCTCAACCAGTCCTGGAATTGCATTCCAGTGCTGAAGGCAACCAGGTGAGGCCCCACCTGGATCAGAAAATCCTCTCCCAATGTCAGAGTGCCAGGTCTCAGCCTTGAACCCTGCCCTGCCCAGGAGCTGCTCACAGACCAGCTCAGCACTTTGCCCTGGTGATGGGAAGGAAGTGATTGCTGACTTTGAGCTCTCCCAGGGAGGTGACAGCCTGGCTTGGCTTGAAATGGAAGTTGGCCCATGATTTAATTAAGTAAAAAGTACATTGCTGAGAGCAAAGGCACCGCTCCCTCTCCCCTGCTCCATCCCTTCTGCAGCTCAGATTCCTGCAAGATGAGAATTTGGAGTGTTTGTTAAAGGGAAAGGATGCAATCCTCACTCTGTTCCTTTGCTGAGAGCCAGCCATAAGGAATGAGCTGGAGCTGCATGTCTAGACATTGTAAAAATAGCTGTCTCTTTGGGCATATTTGAGCTGAGGAACTGCTTTCATTATTAATTCCTTGCTAATCTCCCCCTGACACTGCTCAAGCAGGGTTTAGGCACTGCAGGACTCCAGGAATAAATATTGCAGAACACCAGGAATATTGCAGGGCTCCAGGAATATTGCAGGACTCCTGGAATAAATATTGCAGGGCTCCAGGAATGAATATTGCAGGACTCCAGGAATATTGCAGGAACCTGGCAGGGCTCAAGGAAACACAAACTGCACATCCTTAAATCCACTGCTCATAAACACTTCATTATGGTTGTTATTTTTTAAAACTTGTGAATTCATGCCCATGCTAGGAGAAGGTACAAACCACTCTGGTCTATTTGACACAACCTAAAAGATAGCCTAAAATTATACTGCAGCAGAATTAAAGTGCATTGGTTAATTAAAATATATTGAGGATATATCTGCAAGTTGAAATTCTTCCTTCTCCCAGGTACACAGTTAAAAAAAAAGAAAATAGCAGAGGACAGTGGCCACTGATGTACTCTTCAGGAAAGGCCACTAGAGAGTCACCAGGAGCTGGGAATGCTCCTGAGGTAACTTTTGTGCATGAAAGAAAATCTTGTAGAGAACTGCTTTACTCCATGACCCTCACAAACAGGGATCTCCCTAAAAGATGATTTCCTGCCAAATTCATGGAAACAGAACAAACCCAGCTGAGGGATGAGCAGAACTGTTAAACCTGAAAAGCTGAGTGGTTTATTCTCTGTCATTTATTCTGATCAGGATCCTGCCAGGGCTGCAGCTGCTCCCCATTCCAGTGTTTATGTGCAGTGAAATATTCAAAGGGTGACACTTGTTAAGAATCCTAAATCCAATTTAATTCTTTATTTAAGAAAACGTGTTACACTCCCAAGTGTTTCATTTCAGTCTTTCCCAAAGCAAAGTATATGTAAGCAAACCACATTCTTTTTATTTTCTAATTTAACTGTGTTTTAATTGATAACTTCTTCCACAAGTGAGGGGCAGACTGGAATGTGAAGTGCATCAACATGTGGGTGAATAGCAGAAGAGTAAAAGCAGTAAATAAAGAGAGGAGCAAAAGAAGAGCAGTGAACACTGAACTGGACCAAGGGATGCAGTATTAGGAATATTCTGATTAGAAGGAAACTCCTCCTTCCTGGCAGAGGAGGAAACTTTTCTCTGCCATGCTGAGAAGAGAGAATAAATTTTAAAAAGCAAAAAAAACCCAAAAGCTTTATTATTTTAAATGTTATTCTGAGAGCTGTAAAAACAGGTGGAAGAGAGCAGCCTGTGGTTGGTGTTGGTTGCCCTTTACACTCACAGCACCCGCAGTTATTTTCCATTTCCTGTGCTGTTCTCACAGTAACTTGCTGAGTTAAGATTAGAGATGAGATAGGAGGTTGACCTGCTGAAAATAGGGGTTGTGTATCTCTCAGGGGGCTCTGCTGGGTCTGGCAGGACAGGCAGGGATGGAGGCAGTGCCTGGAGAATTCCCTGAGGCAGGAATGCTGCTGCCCTCAGGACTGCCTGCTGCCTCACTGCTCTGGGAACGGCTTTAGGGGCATCAGCGCTGGAAATAAAGAAAGAAATGGAAGAGTTTTGTGCCCAGGAGCAAAACAGGGCTCATGCAGCACCCAGAGACAGTGTCCAGTGACTCCTGAGGGCTTTGGCTCTTGGGCACCTTCTAAACCCACCTGCACCATTTTCTTTTCCAGCCATGGAATCAGGGAATGGTTTGGGTTGGAAGGGACCTCAAATGTCATCCAGTGCCACCTCTGCCATGGCAGGGACACCTCCCACTGTCCCAGGCTGCTCCAGCCTGGCCTGGGACACTGCCAGGGACCCAGGGACAGCCCCAGCTGCTCTGGGAATTCCATCCCAGCCCCTTCCACTGTCCCAGGCTGCTCCAAGCCCCAGTGTCCAGCCTGGCCTGGGGCACTTCCAGGGATCCAGGGACAGCCCCAGCTGCTCTGGGCACACCCTCTCAGACCCTCCTGGGCTGCTCCAAGCCCCAGTGTCCAACCTGGCCTGGGGCACTTCCAGGGATCCAGGGACAGCCCCAGCTGCTCTGGGCACCCTGTGGCAGGCCCTGACCTCCCTCCCAGTTCCTCCCCAGTATCCCAGCGGTCCCTGCCGTGTTCCAGTGTGAATCCACCCCCCTGTCCCCAGCAGCCCCTCTCCACGTCCCCAGCTCCCTCCCTCTCCCTGAGGGCTGCCGGGGCTCCGTGCGGCCGCGAGTGACCGCGCTGTGTCCCCGTGCCCAGGACATGTTTGACGTGATCCTGGACGAGAACCAGCTGGAGGACGCCTGCGAGCACCTGGCCGAGTACCTGGAGGCTTACTGGCGAGCCACGCACACGTCCAGCGCCGCGCCCGTGACCCCCCTGCTGGGCAGGAGCCTGGGGCCCGGCGCCCTGTCCCCGTACCCCGCCGCCATCTCGGGCCTGCAGGTAGGAACAGCCCCGGGCAGGGCACGGCAGGCGGGTTTGTCCAGGCTCACACTCACACCTGCCTGGTGAGCCGCTGCTCCCTCTGTGGCCAGCTCAGGGGTGCAGCCAGGGAGCAAGCAGCTGCTCAGCCCCAGTGCTGGACACTGGGAATGCTCTGCCTTTAGTGGGAAGTAAAATAACCAGCAGTTTCCTAGCCAGGAGTCAGCTCTGTTATGATCCCTTTTATTCTACCCTCATAACTTCAAACATTCACTTTTTTTGGGTGGAAAAGCTTGTTCTTTGAGTGTGAATAAAAGACATTATTTTTTTTTTTTTTTTTACCCATTGAAAAAAATTGTGACCCTTTTTTTCCACAGGGATAGCTCAGACTCGGCTGAACTTTGACACTTCAATCGTGGCATGTAAATAGTCCTTAATGAGAAGTACGTGCTTTATTAAGTTTGAAACCAGAAATGTTTGGGGCTAATAACTGGGAATGCTTGAGGGGCTCAGGATTGCAGGGAGCTTTCAATCCTGCAAGTTTCAGTGTGTGTGGGACTCCAGGAGTGTCACTTGCTAATAATGTACGTCAGAAATAGAACTGAACAAATGACATTTAATGAATAATTCACCTGGCAAATGTAACAGTGTCTGCTCTGCTTGTGGAGTGTCTGGAAGCAGGTAACAGTTTTGGAGGAAATGACTGTTGTTTGGTGTTTTCAGTTAACATCTAGCTGGTTTTGCTGTGAGTGAGCTGCACTTCCCTGAAGGTGCTTAATTCCTGCACTCACCTTTCTAAAGCCCTGCTTGGTTTTATTGGGACCAGCAAGTCACTGTCTCCTGAGTGGCTGAATGCACAAGCACTGTTCTGTTACTAATAATAACATGCACATGTAAACTGTTGTTTCCATTTTCCACTTGCCTCAGAATTTCAGTTTTCCATCCCTTCATGCCAATAAAATACCATCTGCAGAACTTTCACCTCTTCAGTTTCATTTTGAGAACTGGGTGTATCCACAGAATTTTTTTCAGGCATTTATTTCTCTCTGATCAATGGACACCAGCAATAACTGTGAAATGTTGCTCCATTTACTTAGGGAAAACTCACACTGAAGATGAAAATCACCCCTGTGCAGTGGGCTGGCTGAAGGTATGCATCACTTAATCCCCACTTCACCCGAATTCCAAAGGGTTTCGGTGGGATCAATGGTGCTGGTGCTCTGCAGAGGGGTAAATTTCTCCTGGAGTGATGGATGCCCAGCCAGAGGCTGCAGTGCCACGAGGGTTCAGGCCCTGGTGTTTTCCATGGGTGCCTCACTGTAAGGACCTTCCACCACCCCTCTCACCCACCAGGAGGTTTTGTACTCATTCAAACCTTTGAAGGATTTGCATCAGCTTTCACTGTGGTGATGTGTGTGGTAATTAAAAGGCACTCAGGCTAATTAAACTAGCCAAGGTGCTTGTGATACAGGAAGAGTTTATATTCCTTCTGCCCTTGGTGCCTCGGGGGCTGAAAAGCAAAAGCCCAAAGGCTCAGGTGGCAGTGAGCCTGACAGAGGTGTGCTGGGACAGGCTGTCCCTGCTTCACCAAATCCAGATTTGGGAGACTCCCATTTTTCCCTGCCTGTGGCCTGGACTTTGATTTACTGAGAACTGAAAGTTCTGACTGAACTCCTGCCTCAGGGAGGGCATGAGGGTCACGTCCCGTGGCACAGATCCAGAGCAGTCAGAGAGGGCACAGGTGGCAGTGCTGGCTCTGCCACACCTGATCCTTGGGAGTTGCCTTCCTTAAAGGAAGAGCTCCATGCTGAGCTGAGGGGGAAGAGTAAATTTGATTTTGTGCATAGAGAAATACTTACTGCTCTGAGAAGCTGTGGCTGCCCCTGGATCTCTGGAAGTGCCCCAGGCCAGGCTGGATGGGGCTTGGAGCAGCCTGGGACAGTGGGAAGTGGGAAGGAATTAGGTGATCCTTAATTTCCCTTCCAACCCAAACCATCCTGGGATTCTCTGACTCGTTGGAAGCAGTGGTTTGCCTCTGTGACTGGTTAGCTCTAAACACAGTCTAGCCTAATTTCAGTGCATGGATTCAAATACTGTAGCTCAGGTTTTGGGCAGATGTGTTCCTTAGACTCCAGGGGATTGGGGTTTCAAGTCCATTCCTGCAGTCATTCCAGCCACCCAGCAGGATCAAAAGTCACCTGGGACATCAGAGCCACGTGTAGGCAGCCCAGGTGTGTCCCAGGCTGACACCTGAGAGCTCAGCAGCAGCACTGGGGCGAGCACACAGCCAGGGAAGTGGGAAGGTTTCAGGAAAGCAGCAGGATGCAGCCTGAGAGGGAATCACCACGGGGAAGGCAGAGGGGTGAGCACAGAGTTAAAGCTACAGCTGATGAGGGGATCATACATTCAAACTGCATTCGTGACAGGTAAACACAGGGATAATTCATCATGGAACTGGGGAACCCCAGGATGGTTTGGGTTGGACTGGACCTTAAAGCCCATCCATGGCAGGGACAGCTCCCACTGTCCCGGGTGCTCCCAGCCCCAGTGTCCAGCCTGGCCTGGGGCACTGCCAGGGATCCAGGGGCAGCCCCAGCTGCTCTGGGCACCTGTGCCAGGGCCTGCCACCCTCCCAGCCAGGAATTCCCAATTCCCAATCTCCCACCCATCCCTGCCCTCTGGCAGTGGGAAGCCATTCCCTGTGTCCTGTCCCTCCATCCTTGTCCCCAGTCCCTCTCCAGCTCTCCTGGAGCCCCTTCAGGCCCTGGAATTGCTCTGAGCTCTGCCTGGATCCTCCTCCAAGTGAGCAGCCCCAGCTCTCCCAGCCTGCCTTTAGTTTCTGAAGCACTTTGCCATAATCCCCACTAAAACCTGGTGCTCTGAGGAGAACTGGGGATCCCCTGGCTGGGGTTCTCCAGTATCTGGGGGTGTGCTTGCAGAGGGGCCCCTCTCCTGGAGTCTCCCTGGCACCACCAGCCTGGAGCTGTAACCACACACCCCCTGCTCCATCCCTGCCCCGGCCACACCAGCCAGGGGTGTAAATTATTCAGGAAGACAGTCGCCAGGCAGAGGCTGTAGCAGCAGGAGGAAGGTTTTATATCCCAGAGAGCTGGGAGTTTCAGTTTTTTATATCCCAGAGAGCTGGGAGTTTCAGCATGAAGTTTGTCCTGAGAGATGGGTGCTGATGCTCCTGAGAGGTTTAATGTGTGGTGAAAGCAAACAAAATACTTATTTTAGGCTATTTCTTCATTGTGCCATTAACTGGCACAAAAATGCAAACTAATTTTGTTCACGTGACAAATGACAGATATTGTCATTATGGGAGCATGAGGAGAGCAAAGGCTTCCAATTAATAAATAATCTTAGGAAGGAATTTTCTGTCAACATATTTAAATACTATGTTTCGGTTGAAAGAATTTATTATAAGAATGAAGAATTTATTAGCAAATTAAGGATTTATTATTAGAATTATGATTTCAGCCTCCCCTTGGCTGCCCGCTGAGCAGCCCCGTCATTAGTTTGGTCATAGGAGGGGTTTTAAATAAGGCTCAGAGCTGCACCTTTAAAAACGACCCGAACAAACCTCTTCACACGTTTTCCAAAACCACAGAAATGGACGCTTAGACATTCCCTAAGCAGAGTAGCAGCGCGAATGTTCTGTTCCTGATCAGAGAAAAGTGATAAATGCTGACTACATCAGCTCACTTTTCATGCTCGATGTAATAATACCCAGCAGGGCGAGCTTCCCGCTGCAGCAGCAGCAGCAGCCAGGGCAGTGAGAGCCACGGGGCTGCTGGAAGGCCTCGCGTGGGGCTGGGCCGAGCCGAGCCGGGCCGGGCCGGGCCGGGCCGGGGCTGTGGGAATTAACGCTGGCCTTGTTTGGCCCCCGCAGAGCCAGCGCGGGAGGCACGGCGGCCACTCCGCGGAGAACTCGCCCGTCGAGCGGCGCGGCCTCATCGCCTCCGAGGAGAGCTGCCACAGCGAGAGGGCTCGCAAGAGCAGGAGCCGCCTGTCTTCCAGTTCCCAGCACGGCCGAGAGCGCTACCCCCTCGTGGAAGAGGAATACCCCGACCCCCACCAGGACTCGTACCACCCCCACCGCAGCCGCGGCTCCCCCGGCGGCTACAGCCACGACTCGCGGCACCGCCTCTGAGACCGGGATCCGTCCCTCGATACCTTGCCATAAACGCAGCTAGAAACAACGATCAGACCGCGTTTTCACTTGGCAGGTGCGACGGCGACACCGCGGTTGCACTCTGCTGTCGTTGATGTTTAATTAGGGGGCAGCCAAACCCAGCCCGGCCCTTCCGTTTCTGCCCGATCGTAGAGGTTGTTTTTGGGATTATTTTTTGGGTTTAGTATAGCATTTGCATTTATAGCCATATTTTTTTTTTTTTCTTGTCCTTAGGTATTAGACACATCCGTTTGTAATTTTGGGTACTTATCGAGGCACTTATAAAATAATTTCCTGTGCTGGAAATTCCAAATGACCAGTTCCAGTTGGAACCAATTTATAAACCAATTCCTGTTGGAATTTGGGTGAATTGACTGGAAAGTCGACGTGAGCATGTTGGGAAAAAAAAAAAAAAAACAAATACAAAGAAAAATCTGAAAACACAAACCACTGAAAGTCAGAAAGTCAGCTCCAGTATTTGTTTGCTGGGAGCTCAGTTTCCATTTCAGGTTAGAATAAAGGGATTTATTCTAACTATTTCTTTCCAGAATGGCATTTTCAGACCAACCAAATGTAAACTTTCGAGAGTGCCAAATATCCCAAATTTTGCAGCAGTTACAAAACACTTTCCAGTTTGAAATTATTTTTAGACCTGGCATGAATGTTGCAGCCAAATGATTCTTGAGTTCAGCCAGTCCTGACAGTTTTGTTGGGACCAGCAGGGAGGAACTGCGACAGGAGACAGGAAACAGGCACAGGAAAAGGAACAAACTCCCATCGTTTGTGTGCTTGGAGGTTGGAAATAATCCTTTTTTTTTTCCCCACTCTTTTACCTGAGTACAGCCAGAAATCCCAAAATGGAACAGCAGTGTAGAGACGTCAGATTTTTCTCCCATTTTTATCCTGCTTTTTAAATGGAAAGCAATCCCCTCCTCTGACCCCGTGTGTAGAGTACCTCCATCCCAGAACCCGGAGCAGCTGCCCACGTGTTCCAGCTTCCCAGATCCACCTCTGAATGTCTGACAATTCTCCAGAAGATCCAACCCAGCCGTGAAACCCGAGGGGAGGGAGTGGGCTTAAACAGTTCATCAGTGACGAACATTTCCAACGACATCTCGGCCAGAATTGCAATAAAAAGGGAATGTCAGACAAAAACCTGCTCCCAGGGAAGTTGTAGAGCTGGTTCCAAGCTTTGGATTCCAAGAGCTGTGATAAATCCTTGGAGATACTGCTGCCTTACTTCCTCCCAATCGTTTCTTTCACCTACTGAGTCTTGAGTTCCTTCCAAGAGATGAATTTCTGTGGTTGGACCTTGTGTTTTACACCATCAGTGAAGCCTTAGATCCCATGGGATTGAAAATTGACCCCCACTGCCCATTTTGTACAACCACTGACATCTTCCAGCAGAGCCTCCTGAAATTCCCCAAATTTTGCTGAACATGCATTTGTTTATGCAGGTTCATGTCACAACTATTTTTTTTTTCCAAAATAAGGATCATTAACTTTTTTATTTGCTTGTTTTCCTCCCAAAGCCTGATGAACCCAGGCTTTGAAAACATGTAGCACTAAAGGAATTTCTGGAATATTCCTGATTCTTCTACTTCCTGGACCAACTGGCAAAGCCCACTGGTGTTTCCAGCATCCTAGAGTCTGATTATCTTCTTGAAGTTACTGGGAAAAGCAATCCTTGTCCTTTGTGGGACACCCAAACCCATGCCCATCTCCAGCAGCTTTAAAAGCTGGCAGACACCTGATTAATTCATCATTTTAACCACCCCACTGCCTAACAGGCAGCTCCAGCACCACTGGGTGATCCCTGTGGACCAGTTACCAGGGAAAAATGGGAATCTGTGCATCCACTGGAGTGCCAGGGCTCTGGGTGGATCTGCCACCCCCGATCCTGCCCGGCTCCCTCTGGCTGCAGATGCCCCAGGAGCTCTGAGGGGACCTGGCCTGGGGCTGGCAGCTCCTCCACGATTCAGTGCTGAAGTGGAGCATCCTCCAGGAAGTTTTCCAGCCCTTTTTCCATGTACAGCACCCAGACCTGCATGAGAAAGGAGGCTTTAGGCCACCCCTTCTTCTCTGAGCTTTCCTCCTTCGTGCATTGAAGTCCTGATTGCAGGGGAGCTGTAGCACCCTGGGCAGCAGCTGCTTCTCTTTATTCTGCACTAGGGTAGGGATCAGCTCATTAGCTGCTTGAGGAGATTTGCATATTTGCATACTTGCTGCCAAGCACACACATAGATTTCCCAGAGCCTTGTTTTAAGTCTTCCATGTCAGCCCAGGCCAGGGAAGGATCCCCAGGTCTGCACAATCCATCACCTGAACATCTCAAGTGCCAAAACGACTTGGGTTTGACACAAACAAACTCCTGAGGGAAGTCAGGGATGGGCCTGAGGTCCTTTATTCCATGGGGTTGAGCTGCCTTGACTCCTGGGTGTCCTGAGTTGCTCCCATTCCATTGTCACAAAAGGAGCCAGGGGCCCTGCAGGTCTCCCTCCTTTGCTGGGGTGTTTATTTCTTTGAAAAGAGATATTGTTTAAGTACAAATACTTAAATTTAAGTACAAATACAACCATGCTGGGAGACTCTTCACTTACTGCAGATACTGTGGGCAGTCTTTGGTTGAAAAAGGGATTTCTGTTCAGGACACAGTAAGAAGGGAAAGCTGTGCTGGGCATCAGGAGTGGTAATTCCTGGTGGGATCCCAGCACTGCTGAGCAGCTCTGTTGTGGATTAGGTGAAATTGTGGAGTTCATGTGTTCCTGACTGAAGCAATCCAGCCTCATTCTCCAGTCCTCACATCATTTCTTGTTATTAAAATAACAGTAAAGACCAGAGTTCTGTTCTGAGCTCTGGCAGAGACAGAGGGTTTAGAAATGTTTATAAAATAGGGGGGGGTTTTTAAGTTTTGTTGTTATCCAAGTTTCTCATTCAGACACTTTGGGATTAACAAGGATTTAACCAATCAAGGTGATAATAACAATGCCTAAAGAGAAAATTCAGCACATTCTTCTGTTTGTGAATCAATTATTTTAATTGTTAACCTTTGAATTTCAAATACTTTCTCCCAGGAGTTGTTTTTAACATGTATAGATTCTTTTCCTGCTGCCAAACATTTCTCCCATGGGATGTGCAACTCACAGCTGCTGATATTTGTAACTTCAGTTTGATGCCAAATCTTCTGAATTCAGTTTGGTCTGAACACCACAGAATTCCTTGGAGCATCCAGACTCTCCTGTCTTTACTGACTTCACCATTCTAAAATAATATTGTTATCCCCCTTGTTCACAGCACACTGATTGGGGTAAGTCAGGGGTTCTGACACTCCTTTTTTCTTTAATAATCCATTAAATGTGTATTTTCTGCTGTATTTTCTTTCACAAGTTCAGTACTTCTGAAACTGGTCCTTGATCCCACATTCCTGATTCTTTTTTTTTTTTTTTTTTTAAGGCGAAATAATTGGAGACTACACATGACAAAAATCAGATGCATATTTTATAAAATGCCATTTATACAAACCTGGGTTTGCTCCTAAAAATCTGCATTTAAAAATCAAGTTCTGTTGGTGCCAGTCCAGGTTTGCATCCATGGCATTCTGCTGCCATGTATTTTGTTGGAGTTGCCTCTCATTGCCTCAAATTTTAGTCCTACAAAAGCTGCAGGACCCTGTAATGCAGCCAAGCTTAACTCTGAGGAAATGGGGTTTAAATGATCCTAAAAGAGATTGTGGTGTCATTTTGAGAGGCATTTGAATAACCTTGGCGAGGTTGTTACCAAGCCCAGTTTATTTTATATAGAAAAATAGAAGCGTATCTTTTTAAAAAAAGGGAATTTTAATAAAGTTATAAAATGTATGTAAGGAATTAAGTCAAAGAAAGAGGTGAAAATGCTACTTAGGAGTGAAAATTCAGGTTTCTTTCATTGTGTGTGGAATCCACTCAGGAAGTCAGGAGAAATATTGTGATTGAATCCATCCAGAGAATTTGGGGAGGAGGTGGAAATCATTTCAGGTGTTAACGAGTGTCACTCCTTTGTTCCTTTGGAGCTGGGAGCAGCCTTGGCTTGGTGCCAGGATGATTTATGGAATTTGGGAAACCAAATTCCTTGGCAATGACACCAGCTCCTGGCCTGTCCAAGAGCAAGGTGTGCCCAGGAAATGGCACCTCCTGATCATCCCCTGCCTTATCAGTACTGCCTGAAAACCAAACTGTAATTAACTGTAATTAACTGTAACACCCCCTGTTCAATCTGCTCTGCAGCAGAGAATGCACAGAGCTCAGAATCCTCTCTTTTGCCAACGGTGTGAAAACAGAGCGAGGGAAAAGAAGCACATTTGTAATAGCACAAATTTACAATAATTCCACTCCTGCATCTGGCATCGTGTTTTTGGAACCAAGGGGGAGATTTCTGATCCAGCATCAGTGGGTTTATTGCATTTTTGATCTGTTTACTCGCTGCCTGATACTAAAGCAGTTGATTTTGGCATTTTGCACATGGGATTGATTTTTCAAAAACTTGCATCCCTTCCATATCAATTAATCGATGACAACAAAAAGAACCTTTTCAAATCACAAAGCCCACTGCATTCATTTCTGCTGATTTCCTCCTGGAAGCTGAAATCACATTAATAACTTTAATTTTGGCCAGTATGTAGATCTGGGATGGGACTGGTGAATCCACCAGCAGCCCAAGGTCGGGAATGAAACGCTCCCAGGAAACGTTTGTGGGGATACAGAGCTTGGAGCTGGGGGAGGGAAGAGTCCCAGCACCCAAAATTCTCAAGAACTGCAAACCTGAAGGGAGGGGAGGTTAAGGGTTGGGGATTGGGACACAGCTGATTGATTCCCTCCTGGTGCAGACAGGGAGAGTCAGGCCAGCAGAGTGCAGAGTGAGTGTACCCAGAGCGGGGGGAACGTTGGGATCAGCCATGCCACCTGCAAACTCCAGACCTTGGGCTTCTCAGATCCCAGAAAATCTCTGGTTCTCAGCCCAGCTGGTTCCCAGGGAGAGCCCGGCAGCGCTGCCTCACTGGGAGCCAGTTCAGAGCCACCCTGGTGAAGACATTACTGCCTTTGCTGGGACAGAGCCACCCCAAATTTGTGTTTTCTGCTGATTTTCCCTTTGTTTTGCCCTCTAGACCCTGTGTGTGTAGCACCCGACCAGGCATGTGGGTACCATATACTATGCAACGTGTACAGTGGTGCATGCTCTGCTCTCCCTCTGCTTTTAGTGGCTTTCAAAGAAAAACTACAAAAATTGGGGGGAAAAAAAAAAAAAGGAAAAAAAAAAAAGGGAAAAAAAAAAAGTGGTGTTATTTTTGTGACCAGGATCATGCAGACTTGCATGCCCATAGTATCCTCATTTCTATGGATTCGTTTTCTGGAATTTAGATGTACAAAGATGAACTGCATTACAATAACTTTTCTACAATAAATGAACAAAATTACCGAGCGTTTAAAAGTCTGTCCAGTCTCTTTGTGTCCTGCACTAAAATTGGGAGAATGCTCAGGAGAGTCAGGAGAAACCCAGAGTCCTGTGGCATTTTTGTTTTGTTTGCCAATAGTTTTTGGCAGCAGCCTCACGTGTTACATTTTTAGGAAAATTTAATGAGGTTCTGAAGAAGGAGATGCATCTGCTCTGCGAAATAAATGATGTTTATTTTTGTAACCAGCTTAAATAGCTGCAACCCAGAAGTACAAAAATACAGATAATTCCTGCTGATCCAGCAGGGAATGAGGTTCTTGCAGCCAACTGCTCCTTTGAAGGATTCTCGGGAATGTTCAGGGGTTTGGAGCTGGTCCTTGATGGGATCTCCCACGCGCTTAGAATTGGTTCCTAGGCAGAAACAGGGGGCAGAATGATGGGAGGGATGAAGGATTGGATAATTAAAAGATAATTAAAAGTTTATCACAGAATGGTGAAGGCTGGGAAAGACCTCCAAGGCCATCGAGTCCAGCTGTGACTGATCCCCACCTTGTCACCAGCCCAGAGCCCCGAGTGCCACCTCCAGCCATTTATGGTGTCTTGGAAAACTGCAAGCATTGGAAGATGCTGCCTCTGGCACAGAGTTCCAGCCTCCTCTTCCCAAAAATGAGTAACAGGACCCAGCAGCCTCCCAGAGATGCTGTGAGCACCCAAACCCTGCCTTGGAGGGACAGGAGCACATTGGTCAGGTGAGCTGCACGGTGCATTTACACCCCTCAGGCAGATCTACAGCTCTTAGAATTCTGTTTAATGGGATTTTCTTGGCTATGTGTTCAAAATCAGATCTCAACACGTCAGTTTTCATCTAAGCTGTTAATGAAAAGCAGAGGAGTTTTCAAATAAATATAACTGAGCAAAAAAAAAATGCCTTTTGTGTGTTTTCACATGATCCCAGGGGTTAAAATTGCTTAAAGTGCTTAAGTTGTCTGTGTCCTGGGAAGGAGCTGGAGAATCCCTGAGGGAGCTGGGAAGGGGCTGGAGAATCCCTGAGGGAGCTGGGAAGGGGCTGGAGAATCCCTGAGGGAGCTGGGAAGGGGCTCAGGCTGGAGAAAAGGAGGATCCAGAGGGATCTTTTCCCTCTCTGGAATTCCCTGCCAGGAGGGGACAGCCGGGGGGGATTTAGGATCTGCTCCCAGGGAACAGGGACAGGAGCAGAGGGAACGGCCTCAGGCTGGGCCAGGGGAGCTCAGCTCAGGGTGGATATTTGGGAAATTCCTTCAAGGAAAAGGTGCTCAGGTGGAGTGCCCATCCCAGGAGGGATTTCAAAGTGGTCCTTGGGGACAAGGGGCAGTGCTGGGGGAATGGTTAGACTCAAATCTTGGAGGCCTTTTCCAACCTGGGCCGTTCCATATTCTCTCTGTTTGTTGTTTTGGTTTTTTTTTCTCACAGAAGCATTTCCATGGTGAAATCTTTCCATCGGCATCCGAAGCACTTCCCTAGCACACACTCCCTGACCCTGTCTGTGTTACAGCTGCCTGGAACAAAACGTACACGACCCGAAAAAGCCCTCCCAGATTTCCAGCAGGGAATTGCGAGGCTGTACCCAGCCCTGCCCACTGGAATGCTTTCCTCGAAAGCTTCCAGCAGCACTGGGAAGCCCAGCTCAGCCCATAAAAACCAGCACTACGATCCAGGTTCAACCAGGCTTGCCATAGGAAAAAACCCAAAAAAATGACACGGGGGGAAAACCTCAGCGTTTTTTATTTAAATAATCAGAATAAATGGTTTCATTGAACTTTGGTAGCTGTCCACCGAACCTTGCCCTGAGCCCAGGAGAGCTGAGAACAGAAAAGAGCCCCGAGTGCTTCTGAAATTCCAAGCTGAGAAGCTGAGGACGGGGGCAGAAAGGGGGACAAGGCCAAGTTAATGAATAATTAATGCCATTGCAGGCTGGATGCTGAACTTGTGGAATGTTTTACACCGGAGGAGCTGCTTCCTTTACCTGTGGGTTACCCACGGTCCCAGGACCCACAGGACTGGCAGTGGGTTATCAGGACATTTCTCTTCTTAAACTATGTTCAGGGCCATAAATTCCCCTCTAGACCAACAGGAAACACAAAAGCCTCTGGACATAGAAAATTGGAGATTGCTCTGGCCTTGCTGCTTTGGTTCTGGACCAGCAGGGAAAATTAAACGCAAGAAGCTGCTGTGGGAATAAAAGCTGCTTGAAGGAAAGATGAAAAACCTCTGGAATAAGGGAGTTCATGTCCCATCCCTGGAAGTGTCCAAGGCCAGGTTGGACTGGGCATGGAGCAGCCTGGGACAGTGGAAGATGTCCCTGACCATGGCAGGGAAATTAATTAGTTGCCAGGGACAGGACAAGGGAGAGGGCAAATCCCCCATGTCTTGTCTCAGGCACTAACACAGCTGTGCACAACCTAATTATTGCCTGGGATTTTCAAGTCCCCGAGGTTTAAACTCAAGGGAGGGTTCAGACAGAGAAATTTATCTCAGAGAAGAGAAGGTTCTGGGCAGATCTTAAGAGCTCATTCCAGTACCAAAAGTGCCCTTACGCAACCTCACTCCCTGCTACTGGGGACCAACTTCACCCACGTTATTCCCAGGTTCTCCTCGGAAGAAAGTTCTCCTCTCCACCAAGTTTTAGATGGGCAAAGTGAACAGAGTTTCTTCATAAACTGCAGCCAGGCTGGGAGGGCTGGGGGTGCTCACCTGGAGAGGAGAAGGCTCCGGAGAGAACTCAAGAGTCCTTCAAGGGCCTGAAGGGGCTCCAGGAGAGCTGGAGAGGGACTGGGAACAAGGGATGGAGGGGCAGGACATGGAGGAACCCTTAAAACCTGAAGGGAGGGGGTGATTTCGATGGGCTACTGGGGGGAAATCCCTCGCTGTGAGTGAAGGCGGCGAAGTGCCTGTGGCAGGAGGGTGGGCCGGGATGGGCTCCGGGCTCCCTCACAGCCGAGGCACTTGGAGCTCTGCGGGCTCCCTTACACCCCGATGGGCTCGGGGCTCCCTCATCCCCGCGGCACCCGGAGCTCCACATCCCCGCGGCACTCGGAGCTCTGCGGGCTCC
>VXBQ01012569.1:0-18320 GCA_013400175.1 Phainopepla nitens
GTCTTTTCAACCTAAGACAAGTGTTCAAAGTCCTTCAGTGATCTTAAAAAGGTTTGAGCCATTAACCATTTCAGTCTCACGCATTATGTCCGTTTTTGTTTATGCATTTGCTAAACTCTGGACAGCTTCCAAGAATCTTGGGAAGTTTTTCTGCAGAATTAGTAAGAATATTTTATACTGTGCCAGGTTTTTTTTTTTCCTAAATGAGTATCTTATTCTCTGGGTTATATTTCCTATCAACTGTCAGGTGAATTTTCTTCTCTTTCTACTGTTTGTATTTTATTTTGTTTTCTTCTATATCTGAGACTGGTAACTCCAAACCTAAACTGCGTTAGTTTACCTGTGACATAAATATCCACCTGCCAGGATCCTGCATGTTTACCCAAGCACTCCTGAAGGTTTAACAGTTTGTGTGGAAGCTACTGTCAGGCTCAGGCTTGCTGGAAGTTTGAGGCATAGGCTTATCTGTGACATAGCTCAGGCAGAGATCAGGCATGCAGTGGGATCTGGGAGGGCATGGATGTGCTCAGGGCCAGACATAGCCCTTTTAGGGGCTCTGGATATTTACATTTGGTTGAAAGTAACAGCCTACTTTATTACTGACTGACTAGCCAGTTTCAACCTGCTCCACAGCTAGGTGTTTTGGTGTCCAAGATGACTGATACTAGTTCAAGTACATAATTATTTAATGAGGAGCTTGTGGCAATTTGGCATTTTTCAGAGTCTGAGGCCATTTGTTTTAGAATAAGTGATGTGGGCTTGGACTCTTAACCAGGTGCCTACAGATCTGCAGATATAGTGAAAATTACAGGGAGAGAGCATTTTGAACAAACAGGCTCATGAACAAATACTGATGTACCCATGAAAGTTGTGATGTAGAAGTCTGCTGGGATGATGCTTCAAGACAGTCTAGTGGAAGACTTTTCTTTGGGTACTGTGTGTTATCTGACAGGAAAAAGGACATAACTCACTTTTTCAGCAAGCACAATTTTGCTTTAATTTTTGGTAATTAAGGATAGGCTAACTGAAAAAAGAGGGGTTTTGGTGTTGATTATACTGCTCTCTGCTACTTGGGCTGGGAACTGTTCTTTTTCATTTATTTTCTCTCCATTTGTTTCTCACGGCCTGCTAATCCTTTTAAAAATGGCTTTTCAATTGTGTGTTCTGTCTTTTTTTAAAAATCTTTTATGGTACTCCTCTTTTTGAGAACGCCTCTCACCAGGAGCAGTACCTCACCATAGGCCTGCAAAACCACTGGTACATATCCAGCCTTGGCTGTCTGTTCTTTGAATCTGATTAATGGTTCACCAGTGCTCTTACCAGTGTTCAAGCCCAGCTGGATGCAGTAGGAAAAGTGTGTGTCTCTCGACTTGTGTGCTCTGTCAAAGTTCATCTTCTAAGTGTGGCCTTTCTAGTGAAAAGGTTATGGTGATACCTGTGGAGCTAAAGCTCTTTCTACATTAACATCACCTTTTAATTTCAGAATATGTATGGAGCAGTTCATGCACTGTGGTAATTACGCATAAAGTAAGATTGTAACTATATGATTCAGTGCTGACTGCTTTTCATATTTGCAACATCATAGAAAAGTATTCTTGATTATTTTTTATTAGAATTACTTATCATTGAACAATTTGTCATAAATGGTTACTTCTGTTTACAATTCTTTTGACAATGCCTCTTAGCTCAAGAAAAACCCAACTCCAAACCAGACCACAGTCTAGTAGCACACTAAAACAGAGTAGGGCCCCTTCAGAATCTCTCCAGGCTTCATGTGGGGTAGCATGAGGGTTTGAAAATTCTAGTTGTAAGCAGCTAAGTGGGAATTTTTCCAGATTTGAGAAAAACTGCTAGGTAAGAAAAAGATGTCTGTGCATGGGAATATAGCTGCAGTGCCACTGTGTCCAGAGACTCCTTTTTCAGAGGGAGTGTGGGTGTTTTCTGAACTGCATCTCAGGATAGATGTAGACATGACTCTCTCTGCTGCCAGTGCACTAATGTATCTTTGTGTCCTTTACATTTGCATGTCCATTTGTCCTAATTTTCTAAGTAGTAACTAGTATGTGCTGTGTTCATGTAAAGGATGGTTCCCAAAGCACGTGAATTTATTTCTACAAGTGAATACACTCACAGTATTATTATTTTTAACAAAGCCTCCTTTGAAGTCTTACTTGAAATTACTTCTGTTGCTGTGCTACCACTACTGTTATGTGCTCAAGCCTTGAACTGTCAAGGAATTATGAGGTATTTTTGTCCTGTGACATTTTAAAGTATTTTCTCCATAGGGGAAGCCTGTGGGAACGCCAGATGCTGGTGCCTATTTCCATGTGCTAGCGGAGCATGAAGTAGCTGCCTTCTTTACTTCACCAACTGCAATTAGAGCAATCCGTCAGCAGGACCCTGAGGCTGCCTTGGGAAAGCAGTACTTGCTGAAAAGGTGAAATAAGAATACACCGGAGGCAGTTTTTTCCAGAAAAAGGCTGCATGAACTAAGAATAACAGAGTATCTGGGGTTTTGCCCACCTCGGTAGAGTGCCATTTTAATCTATCCTTGAAAATTTAGGTGTACACATATTTGCTTGTAAATTTCTACTGATAGTTTTGAGGAGATGAAAGCTGTTAAAAAGTCCATGACTCTAATGGTAAGAGCTTTTACTGAGTTAGGATTCCTTTCCCATCTTTTACTTTACTTCCCTGTAAAGCTTATACTCTGTAATACAGTCTTGGATTATGTCATCCTGTACTGTTTTTCCACATGACCTCTCATTTTGTTAAGTGCACAGGATCTTTAGTGTTTGTTTAATCAGAAGCTACTTAACGTTTTGGTTGCTCCTCCAAAACTTTATTATTGTTTATGATAATGTGTCCAAAGATATTTTGCTGTCTTGTACTGCTTTTAAGGTGTTTATCACTATACTATCAGTATGCTTCAAAGTCTTGACTCAGTTCATCCTCATAAATCCCCCGTGAGGTGAGAGACTGGTATTATCTGTATTTTGCAGATGGGAAGCTGAGGCACAGAGAGATTAATGTCAAAGTCTTCTGTTAGTTTTGAATATCTAGTCTGAGCACTGAAATATCACTGTTTCAACGATCCGAGTATTATGTGGTTAAAATGTGGCATTGGCATTATATTTATGGAATGCTTCTCACAGTAACTTGGATCTGTGAGTGTTTAATACTTCTACAGACCAAGTTTCTGTATCTTATGGTAAATATTCTAAAAATGAAAAATATATTGGTTTGGACCACGTCTAATCTTGAGGCTAAATGATTTGCCCAGCATCAAAAAGGGATTGTGTCAGATTATATAAGCAGTATTCAGTCACAAGAACATCTATTGTCACCTTTTTTCAAAGAGAAGGGGAAAATGCAAAACCATGTACCTTCATTAGACTTCCACATTCTTAATTGCTCTGGAAGGTTTATTATTAGTAAGCTGAATTTATTCCTGAGGTATTCATTACAAGCTTATCATTACTTTCTTCCATCTATTTTGACTGCTATCATCAATTCTTACTCCTCCTTGAAATAAGAAAAAAGCTTAATGTCTCAAATAATTTGAGACACTAATGCATGTTTATTGACAAGAAAGTGATTCAGATGCTAGAAAATTTAATTGCTGTTCCTTGGCATTTCTTAGACAATTACTTTGTCTTTAGAGTATTCACTTAATGGGAAATCTGCTAACCTGCTTTGTAAGTTGCCATGTTCTCTGGCCAAATGAGAATTCTAAATAAGAATCTCCTTGAAGTAGGTTGCCACATATGTAATGAGGTATTTCGTCATTCCTACTCAGTCATATCAAATGAGCTTCTCCACTTGCCTGCAGCTTTAGTTGGCTCATAGTTCACTCAGCTTTGGACCATGTCGTTCACTGGGATGTGATGTCTCTTTACTAAACCCTCTAAAGCAGCATTTAATATCTAGTAGGTACAGTTGTTAAGAAAGTCTATCAGGTAATTAAAACTTCCCTTCTAGGAAAATACTTGGGTTTTGGTGTTACTTGGATAGACTTTTCTATTCAAGGTTAACTGAACTTTGTCTGATTCAGTTTGAAAGCAGTCTTACTTTTAGTTAATTTACTTGATCTGTGATGCTTTCTTCTTTGTTACATGGTGAAGAAACTTTGAAATGTCGTTCTGCTACATGCACTAAAATAGATCCTTACTTTAGAGACTGCATCCAGGAATGCAGTCCTGAAAGAGGCTTCCACCATGGTACATTTTATTTCTGAAAAGTTCTGTTAAATAAATGGTAAATGTCAATGTCACTTTAAAAAAATCATGTTAAAAAAGATGTACTGGTAAGGAAAAGAGGTGGTAGGCAATGCCAGCTTCCATATATAAGGGAGTATTTGCTTTACATGAGTAAATTGCATTATAAACAAACTTGTGTTTTTTTGAAATTATGCAAGTTAAATAAATTTCTGTTAAGAACTGATGTTTGTAGCATCACTGGCCCCTGCACAAAATTATATATGAAATTTCCAAAGGTTCTAGTGTGTATGCTTTAAATTCCTTGTGTGTATTGGAGCCAAATCTTGAAATTTCTTTGCTTTTGACACAAAATGTCACCTATGTCTTAAACACAGCTCATACTTAACAGTAAAACAGATATTTAGTTTTTAATACTAGGTCAGAAGGCCTGTTCAAGCACATATTTATAGAGATCTAAAGACATAGCTTTTAATAACATCCAGTGCTGCTGAGCATTGCTGCCTGTTGACTTCGGAAAACAAGTAACGTACAAATTCTATGAGCTTCATCTACCTAAGCATATTCTGTTCAGCTCTTTGAATGCATTCTCCTCTTCAAAAGGTAACTCCTTACGACCAAGCCATTAACTCTTCCCATATTTGGAATCACTGTTCATCCTATAATTGACATAATTGTTATGAGCTGGATTGTTCTAATTTCCAAACAATTGACAAGTGATAGTTTTTAATGAAATGGGACAATGACTCAGCAGTTTAGATTAAAGTACAAGTAATAACTTACCATTTGTGTCCCATAGTCTACTTTGCTTGCTTGACTTTTGGTCAGTTGAGAATGTTCTGCAATTTTATATCAAGAACATTTAGAGATTCTAGGCTGTTCATCTGATACAGGATAATAATGGACTTTAGAAAGAAATATGAGACTGCATAAAAACTGTGCAGAAATAATGAATATAAAGTAGAGAAGAAACTTCCATTATCTGTCTTGTAATGCAGGAACAAGAGGATGTGAAATTAAAGTAGCAAATTCAAAACTGTTAGAAGGAAATATTTTCTCATAGAATTGACATTTCACACATGCTGCTAAGAGAATATGTGATTAAGACACAGAACTTATTACAGTCAAAGTATGTAATGCAGTTCTGCCTGCTGCCCCCTACTCTATGCTGCTGTTGATCATACATGGCCCTGCCTGGTAGAGTCCTGAACTGTGCTCATGAAGAGTCTTTGTGGAGCCGAGCTGCAGTTGTGTTCTGTGTCTCTTGTGACTCTGTCAACAAAACCTCCAATGCATGGCTTCTCATATTCAAGGTAAAATCTGTTTAGGGAGGGAATGAACAAACACATCAGTGGAGAAAAAACAGAAGACGATAAAATATTATTTTTTAATTTTACACATTTAAATAAATAAACAAACATATATATATATATGTATGTATGTATGCAGTCTCCAGGTGCATTAAAAATTAGTAAGAATTTTTTTTTCCAATTAAGAGGTTCAAATGAACCTTCATTGCTGTATTTTTAGGAAAAAAAAGCTTATTTAATATCATGCAGATAGACTTTTTCTTTGCCAGAACCCTTCCCTCCTCCCCCCGCCAAACTGGTGTGTGTATTCCAGAACTTACAAAAAAAAGTTCTTCCAAAGTCTTTTCATTTGGAAAAGTAAAGCTCAGATTATTATGCATATGAACATTTAAGCTTTTGAGAAATAGTTTGGAGATATGATTTCTTCTGTGTTTGGGGTGGGTGACACCGAACTGTAATGTGCTGCATTGAACAATATTTATTGCTTCAGGACCATTAGGATCATTGATCTGTCCCCTATATGTAAGGTGATATTTGAAGTCCATTCTGCTGGACTCCTGTATAGGGCTGAAAACCTTGATTGTGCTGAATTTCATGTTAGGAATATAGGTCTTCAGAACAGCTGAGGACATTTATTTAACAGAGAGGCTTAAAGACCTTTCTTCTCAATTAACTGCATTGCAGGAATAGGTGATTGCAATAACAGGTAGACTGACATGCTTTGAAGTTTTAAGTGGGCTTTTAAAAAAATTATCCAGTGGGACATATCATAGCCATTGCCATCTGTTGTTCTGCTATGCTGTTTGAGAGGAGAAAATGATTCCATAGTTCTTATGCTTAGACTTGCGGCACTTTGCTCTGCTACTCTTTTTGGTGGTTTTGTGCTGTAAGTTTGCCAAAGAGCTATTTTTTTTTTCTTCTCCCAACATAAAGTTGATCTTGAGCCTGCAGATTATTAAATCTGGTTAATAAAACTGTTGATTCAAAGGAGAAGAATTTTGCTTTTGGCTCATGGGATAAAAAGATATCTTTACTTCTCCCTAAGTCTTGTATGTTCTTGGTGTTTGTGTCATGCCTACCATACCTAAGAAATTCTCTCCTTTTGCGGCCAGAAGTCTACTGGTTTTACAAAATCAGTGCAGTTTGTGTCCACTTTTGAAGGACAAGAGTGAAGTCCTGTGTTCAGCAGGTGTCTTCATTCAAAATGCACTGACAAAAGACTTAAAGTGAAACCAATTGTCAATGACATGCATTTGGCTGTGAGAGGTTGTACTGCAATGCTAGTGAAGATATCTACCTAGTTACTGTGTATAGAGCATTTAATTATTTTTTACTTCAACTGACAGTTGCTTGCCTCTGGTCTCCCAAGGTCTTTGCATTCAGCAAATAAAGTTTATTTTACATCATAAAGTATTAAGTAGCTTAAAATAATACTACAGATATTCTAGTTGTTACTTAGTGAGAAAGGGAATACAAAAAGTAAAAGTCCTCGTTTGTCTTTTCCCTTAATCTGGGACAGTGGCCGGAGACATTTGTTGTATTCATTATTTTGTTTTCTTCTCCACATCCAGATCAAGATGCAGACTTTGATTTTTATTTAAAGGTTCAGAACCATGTTTGTAGCTGGTGAGCACTGTGATGTGGACACACTAGAATGGTCAAAAAGAGTCTTCAAGGTACCTGTCTTGGATCACTGGTGGCAAACTGGTGAGTGGTTTAAAATACCCTTTGTAGAATACAGTTAGGAGAGTATTTTCAGACTTGTTTCCTGAGTCTGGAGGTAAACTAGTTTTCTCTTTCCATGAACATTTAAATAAATAATAATTTAAAAAAAATTAAGAAGGAAGAATGTTTTTTAGAAGTGGTCTGAAAAGTGACTTCAGGGTATTAGAATGAGAAGACATTTGTAAAAGCTATATTAAAAAAGAAAGTATTTTCTGGTATCCATGTTTAAAAAAAAGAAGTTTGTATCAATATTTTTCCAAGTGTATTTTTATGTTGTGTGACTGTTGTGTGACAGAATGTTTGCTATTTAGGCTTAAACCTAAGTTTTTTGCATATTTTATTTGTGTAATTAAAAACAAACAATCTGCTGCATAGACTCGACTCCTTGGTCTTTAACATGTATGGATGTAATCCAATTTCTAGTGATTATTTTAGTGTTTTTTCCCATTTGTTTCACTGCAATGAGGGAATCAGAGTACCAATCTGTGGGTAACTTTGCAAAAATCCTAACTGAATCCTGGATTAAGACTTGATCAAATGGATCTCCTTATAACTGTGGATTCATATATCTTTAAATTTCCCTATTAGAAGATTAAATTTGGATTTTGCTTCTTATACACATTATTGCTGATTAAACAATGGAAATGTATTACAAAAGCTCCCTCCCTCCTTCCTTCTTTGCTCCTTTCCAAGAAATACCTCTTGTGTTTTCTGTGGATCATTGATTTGAGATGTGTGGTCTCTTTATAAAGAAAAACCTTCTGAGGTTCTCCCACGATAGATCAAATAGAAGATATAGAAGATCAGAGTGAAAGTGAGAAACTGTTTAGTTCATCTATATATTATGCAATTAAATCAGTTGAGGAGGCTTAAAATGCATTGTTTTTATTTAAAAAACCCAAACCATAATCTTAGGTAAATACTGAAAAAGTCCTGGAAGATAGTAGGTTTTTTGTTTAATCTGTATTTAATCTGCTGATTAACTGATTAATACAAGGCAAAAGACCTTTATTTTGTTCAGTTCTCTGTGATTCTAATGTCTGTGGGCAGGCCTGAATGATGCAGAATGGGAAATTAACTGAAAAAGGCTAAAAGATCAAATAGTGTCTTTCATGAATTGCTGAACTGTCAATAATCAATGTTACTGTATGCAATTTTGCATGTGTTTTTATCTGTCTGTGCAGATATATAGGTACATATTACATAGAAAATTGCCATAGCTTTTGTGTATGTTTAGTGCAAAAGTTTCATGTTACAGTGTTCTTTCAGATGTATCTCAAGTATATAAATATCAATGAGAGACCTTAAGCATATGGGTATAATGGAACTTACACTATATAGAGGTAAGATTGTGTTTTAGACATTTTTCAAAGACCAAGACTCAGCTCAGAGTACAGTGTGTTTCTTGGTTGGTATATTCATGGCATGCTCTTAAATTAAATTGTATCATGACTTGATGAACTAAGGCCATTTCAAATACATTGTTTGAGGGCATTTAATAATTTGATTAGAGTGAAGACCCAAGTGATTTGTGTGGAAATATGTGTTGTTGAATGAAAGTGAAGCCTTCAGTCTGAAGGAAAAAATTTACTAAGTCAGTTCCTATCAAAGAACTGAATTTCAAGGGATAAGGAAGTAAGAATCACAGTCAGGTTGATGAGGACCTCCTGAGCTCATTTAGTTCAGTCCCCCTTCTCAAGCAGGGTCAGAGTGTTGCCCAGGATTCTGTCCAGTTTTGAGTATCTCCCTGGATAGGGATTCTCTGGCCACAGCCTGTGGCAGTGTTTGACTGCCCTCATAGTAATCACATATTTTCTAGGCTCAGATGGAGTATCCTGGATTTAGTTTAGATTTAGTAGTCTCTTGATCTGTCAGTGGGCACCACTGAGAAGTCTGGCTAACACTTCTTCAGTGTATGTAAATTCTGCATGCCTCCCAAGAAGGCCTACAGAGGTGCCTTCTGTGAGAAGCTGCCAGAAGCTTCCATCATGTCTGGCAGGGCCAATCCCTGAGAGCTCCAAAGATGGAAGTGCTGCTGGTCAAGGCTGGGCCAATTAGAAATGGTGGTAACATATATGATAACATATTAAAAAAAAAGTAAAAAAAAAAAAGTTATTGTGTAGTTGTAATTGCAGCCAGAGAAGAGTGATGTGAGAACATGTGAGAGAAGCAACTCTGCAGACACCAAGGTCGGGGGGAAGGAGGTGCTCCAGGTGCCAGAGTCGATATTCCCCTCCAGCCCACAGTGCAGCCCATGGTGAAGCAGCTGCCCCCTGCAGCCCACAGAGGTCCATGGGGAGGCAGAGATCTGCCTGCAGCCCATGGAGGAGACCCACGCCAGAGCAAGTGGGTGCCTGAGAGGAAGTTTTAACCCTGTGGGAGGCCCATGCTGGATCAGGCTCCTGGTAGGGACATGTATATCCGTGGAGAGAGGAGCCAATGCTGGAGCAGGTTTCCTGCTAGGATTTGCTGCTTGGACCCTTTCCAGCAGCTCCTTGTCTTTCTTGAACTGTGGAGAATCGAGCACAAGACTCCAGTTGTGGCCTCACTAGGGCTGGGCAGAGGGAGAAGATTACCTCGCTCAACCTTCTGGTCACATTCTTCCCTATGCGCCCCAGGGTGCCGCTGGCCATAAGGGCATTGTGGGCTCATGGTCACCTTGTCATCCAGCAGGACTCGCGGGTCCTGGAGCACAGCAGCCATTGCTGCAGGTGGAAGCACTCTTCCCTTCTGCTCTTCACTCACCTCTCTTTAGCAGAATACAAAATGTATCCCATTACCTCTGAAAAAACAAGCAGTTCTGTCACATTCATCCTTGTCTGTCCCTTGTCAAAATGTTGAAAGTGGATTTCTGTGCTGGAAAAGCCATTTCAACCAAATAGTATTGGATTTCAGTACATGAGGTTAAAGGTGTATGTACTGCATGTGAAATATTTTAGAGAGTAGATAACTGGCTGTTTACTTCATTAGAAATATGCAAGTTTAGTGACTGATGACAGAATAAGGACCACAGATTCAGAAATAACAATTTTCTGAATTATCTCCAAAATAAAAAAAGTGGCATACTAAAAACGCAATAAAAAACCCTAATCACTTCTGTCAGGAGGAAGCTGAGACTATTACCTGTATTATGTAAAACTAGTAAGTTTTAAAAATGCATTTTTTAATAACAAAATGAATTATCTTTTTTTTTCTTGCCATTTGATTGCAGCTGAAGTTATAAATTGCTGTTTTGTTTTACCTCAGGATTGAAAGTTTCTGACTTCCTTCTAAATAGGAAAATGATTTTGACCTTTGCTAGTCTGACAAATTGGTACTTATTCCCTAAGCTGATATCTATCTGCATTCTTCCAAACAAAAGCATTGCAAAACTGAAAAATTCTGGCATCTTAATTTTGCCTGAAAACTGTAGATCTTACTTAGGCAGTGTGTTGGTTTGGCACTTCGGTAGAGAGAGAAGAGGAAAATTTTCACAGAGGAAACTTCCTCTGTGACTTGGTAGGACCAGTTGGAGGCTGGTTTAATTGTTGACAGCCTGAGAAACTAATTGGAGGACTTGGTCTGCCTCTGTGAATTAACATTTTGAAGCAAGCTAACCCTGAAAACTTTCCTTTTCTCTTCCAGCCTAAGACTAGGTAACTAAGACTGCGAGCCTGGGCCTACTCCTCTGCAGACCTGTGGCCCAAGCACGGGGCAGGGCTGGGCCCCCTGCCTGGGAAGCTGCCAGGCATGTCCCGGCAGAGAGGAGGGGTAGCTATCGGCAGTAAGTGCTATAGTTGAAGCCCAGGGAGGCTAATGAGATTTTACCCGTCCCACCCCCCACTCTTCCCAGAGTGGCCAGTGCCATTCTGGCCCTCCCTTGTTATCTTGGCCCTCCCTTCTTAGCGCAGTCGAGCCTCCTAAGATCCAGGCACAGCTCCAACATAGCTGAAACCCTACATTCCCCATATGGAATCTTAACTCTTTCAACACACAAATAAAACTTACAAACCTTCAATCCTCCTGTGTGTGAGAGAGATAAAAACAGAGAGGAGATACCAAAATCAGTAAAGCAGAAATCAAATCCCAGATAGAAGGAGAAAGAAGAAATACCATAAAAGGCTGAAAATTCTTTTATAAGCTATGAGAATGGACTATAATACATTAAAGATCCCTTTAAACCATAAAAAACCCTTGGGGGGGTAGAATGTTCAACATTATAGAACATGCCCAAAGACACTTATGCTGACTAAACATATTATTTTATAAGAGATATGAACAGAGAGAGGAGAGTGATAAAAACCTTTTGCCCCAAGGAAAGAAGAAGAAGACCTCTATTCCCAAAAATAGAGATGACTTTAAAGATAGATAAGGAGAACCTTTGCTTTTAAACAACTCATCCTTAAAAATAATTCCCCATGAATCTAACATAGCCCAGAAGCACGGCTGTAAGAAAGCTATAGAAATGGAAGAGTTTCACAATTACAAATTCCCAAGCAGCTGCTATTTGTGAGAAATAAAACCACAAGAGAACTGTTTTTTTCTTTCTTGTGAAGAAGTTCCTATAACATAACTAAAATGAACTAAAAAAGACTATTCTTAAATTAATAACTAACTAGAGTGTTTCCACATGTTATTAAGAAGGAGAAGAGGTTGTGGGAGAGGGGAGGAGAAGTGGTCTATAGGTTTTGTTATGAATGTGATTCTATCTGTCCAATTTAACAAACAACAAAATAAAATTTTGCAGCAATTTTTAATTCAGCAGTTTTATATAAATGAATATAATCAAGTATATTATTAAACATATATAGATTTTGGCAATAAGTGATTTAAGTATAATTTAGGCTCATATAAAGCATAAGCAAAACCGCCTGGGGTATGGGGAGGGGTCCTCACCCTGCCCCAGGTACAAAGCGGTTTACACCATAATCCATGCTTATATACTATATGCTGATACATATTCATCAATATTTCTGTAATTCTCCTCCTATTTTCAATACCTAAAATCTACGTCACTCTATTACATTGCGCATGCTCTGCTGGTACTCAGGGGTCTTCCAACCCTTTTGGGGGTCTTCTTTCCGATGAAGGCTCTCCTCTTCTTCATTGTTTGCTGGGTGACCCTATGGATGGCACATGCGCACTAAGCTTTGGATTACATATGTCCCAAAAATTAACCTAATTATTTCATAAAGAGGCCTAATTTAAGCTGTGTACCTGGAGTTGTCCCAAGTTGGCTAACTTCTAGGCCCAAGTCTTCTGGGAGGGTCTGTCTATTTCAATCCTACATCCTGTATCTCCCTAAACTGAGAATCATCTCAAGGCCGAAGTCTTATTTTGAGACCCTAATTATCTGCATCCTGCGTTTAACTACTCCTTGCTAACATCTGCGGGAAGAGTCCATCTGTTTTGTCTCACTGTTTGATATACCTGTATTGCTTTATGACAATTATTTCCTATTGATATGGTTACAATATTGCTAATATTGTTACGTCTTAATTAGCACGAATCAGATTCATTTATCACAGGTTTTATTCTAAATCTTATTATTCTTTTAAGCTTTTAATAAAGGTTTTCTTTACACCTTTTAAATTTTAGACCTGCATTATTTTTGCTCCTAATCCTATCTCACAACAAAATTTAAAAAATTAAAATTAGCAAATCCAAACCATTACAGGCAGTTATGTTGGCTCTTTCAGCTGAGGCTAAAGCCGAAGATGGAAGAGGAGGAGGAGAAGTATCTGGGTAAAGTGTTTCTTGCATAATGGGATAATTTCTATTCCTTTGTTAATGACTGAGAAAGGTAAGGAAAAGATGAGTTTTGTAGAGCTGAGAAGTGACTGAGTCATCATTTGGAGATGGAAATGAGTATGAGTTAAGGGAAACAAAAGGCTGACAAAAGTATTATAAAATAGGAGTGTTAACCACTTCTTTCTTCAGGTTTAGTAAGATGTCTTCAAATCTCTTGGCCTCCTTGCCATATATATAACTAGATATAAATTAGTATGGACAAAGAAATGTGGATTTCTTTCATTTGTTCTTGAAAGATTTATGGAGTGCATTTGAAATCACTGTGAATTGAAACAGTACTTTGAAACAGAAGAAAGCTTCCATTAATGGACTTCAAAGCAGCTACACCTGGAAAAGCTGATTGCTTAAAACTGATTTTTGTCAGTACACTTTCATCAATAACACTCCTTTTAAATGTTAATGTCTGTGTTAAAAGTATAGTAAGCACATATTACAAACTGTGAAATATAAGTCACGGGATCAATGAGTGGCAGGAGGATTTCAGGCAGTAAGGACTGGGAAGAACTTGCTGTTTTCTTTGGAGATATGGCAGTGGATGAAAGAATGTTATTAAAATTTATAATGTCTTTCAGGGTGGAGGCCTTCATGTGTCCCTAGTTTTTTTTAAGGTTTTAATATCTTTCTGGTCCTTAGGCTTGTTTTCCTATCCAGAGATCCAATGCTGTCCCTTACACATAGTTTTTACAGTAGAGGAGCATGGATTAGAATAGCTATTTTGCTGAGTGTGGCAATAATGATTTACAGGAAGGTTACAAAGGCACTGGAGTTTGTTTCAGATATGTATGGTTTATGGTTTCTTCGTCCTTCCCTCCATCCCAGTTCCAGTAACATGTTTTGGGGGTTTATTAGTAATTGCACCCAGTTTATTAAAGGAGGAGCAGGGGATGAGGTTTTTGAGCCTTGCCTTTCCTTCTTCTCCTTCAAATATATTACATTACTTATTGAAAACGTTCAGTTTCCCCTGAATGTTAAAGAGACCACCTTCCTGGTGTTGAATCTGGTAAGCTTCCTCTATATTGTTTGCAGCTTGTCTAGAGTGAAGACTGAGATTTCCAGAGGGGCTGGTGAGATCCCTAGCCCAGAAATAAACCCAGGTGCAGAAAATCCTAAGTGATGTAGAGAATAGGAGAGAACGGGCAGAACCTTAAAAGAATTTTCTGATCCTCCAGCTTGGGAATTTTCACATAAACAAATTCAAAACCCAGACAAGGTGGAGAAATATTTAGAAGAGAAGTGCAATGGTGATTCTAATGAGAAAAAGCTCATTGCAATAAGCTGAGCCCTGGCATATGCTTATTGCACACTGCTCAATACTCTAGGGCAGCAGACAAAGGCAGGGGGACAGGGAGATAAATTAACAGCTATCCCAGTTACTGTAGTTATAGCTAAACCAAACTGCAAGCCTAAACCAGCAGCTAAAGCAAACAATAAGCCTCAACCAATGGCTGTTGCTCCTACCAAAAAAAGCAGAAAACACAAATCCAAAACCAATCAGCCAGTGGACGATAATGATCCGGGTAAAGAGCCCTGAAAGCAAGCTCCCAGCATAAAAGCAGAAGTCAGTATTAAGTCCTTTTCCCTGAAAGACCTTCATGGCCTAAGAAAAGATTACACTCAACGACCTGATGAATCTATAATTAGTTAGTCCGTTTTTAAGATGCTACAGACAAAGTTACAATTCTAAATAGTACTAAAGCGAGGCATTTGGGATCCCTGTCACATGATCCCATTATCAACCAAAGAATAATGAGGGGGGCTAACCCTCACAATCTCTAGGCACAAGTCCTAGAAAGTCTGGCACAAAAATATCTGTATGCAAACAGCCTCTACGTGCAACAAACTCAGTGGAAGACCATAGAACAAGGAATTCAACACTTGAGAGAAATAGCAATAGCAAAGATTGTCTTCTCAGATAACCTATTAACTAGGAACCCAGACTTCATACCATGCATATCTGTGATATGGCAGAAACTTATACAACTTAGGCCATGAGAATATGCTTCCGCTTTAGCAATAATGAAGCAAGATGACACAAAAAAATTCGTGCTTGATATAGCAAAGAAGCTCTGAAACTATGCAGATGCTGTGCATGGCCTGACACATGCCAGAATCACAGCTGTAAAAACGCATCCGCAAAAATTAAAAGATAAAATAGAAGAAAATCACAAAAAACTCAAAGAAGAAATTAAAGAGAATCTTCTCCAAATCTCAACAATAAAAATAAAAAGTTCTAGTAACAAACATAGACATCCCCCAGACGGAGAGAGAAGGTATACACCCCACGAGCTGAGCTGTAGTTCTTCCTGCATAATTCTAAAAAAAACCATAAAGAAATGAGACAGGAAATCTACTACTGCTCTGGCGCAGCAGGTGCTTAAATTAGAAGACCACAAAACTCGGAGAGGGAGTTCCACCAAAAAAGAAACCACTCCAATAGCCCATAGCCAAACTGCCACATATGATAATGATAATAATAACAACGTGTCCAAGCCCTTAAAAGAAACTCCAGCCAGGGAAAGAAGAATAACCAAGCTTAGAAAAGCCCTGCCTCTAGCCAAATAGAAACCAAAGAAAACCATGGTTTTTAGACTGTGTAAATTCATTAGCCTAGCACATCTGAACCACAAGAATATGAAGCCTTAGCTGACACTGGTGCACAGTGTACATTAATCTCATCACGACTTGTAAAGACAGAATCTATTTCCATTACTGGCATAACAGAGGGATCACAAAATTTAACCTTAATAGAAGCTAATATAAGCCTAATTAAAAATAAATAGGAAAAACATCCTATTATGACTGGCCCAGAGGCCCCATACATTTTAGGCATAGACTTCCTCCAAAATAAGTATTTCCAAAATCCAAAATATCTCAAATAGACATTTAAAATAGCAGCTATAAAGACAGAAGGCATTAAACAATTAAACACCTAACCTAGACTGTCAAAAAACCCATCTGCAATAAGACTCCTGAAAGTAAAAAAACAACAAATACCAATTGCCACCTCAATAATACACTGCCGGCGATATAAAACAGCTCAAAATACTATAGTCCCCATCCATAAGATAATCCATGAGCTAGAGAGCCAAAAGACAATCAGCAAAACCCACTCACCCTTCAACAACCCCAGTTAACCTATACACAAATCTAAAAGAGACTAGAAATTAACTATAAACTATCATACCTTAAATAAAGTGACTCCACCACTAAACGCTACTGTGCCAGACATGCTAGGGCTCCAATACAAGCTAGAATCCAAAGCAACAAAATAATATGCCACCATTAACATTATTAATGCATTTTTCTCTATTCCTCTAACCACAGAATACAGGCCTCAGTTTGCTTTCACCTAGAAGAGTGTACAATACACCTAAAACCAACTACCCAAAGGTAAAAACACAGCCCCACCATCTGCCATAAACCAATCCAAGCTACACTAAAAAAAAGGTGAAGCTCCAAAGCATCTGCAATACATAAATGACATCATTGTATAGAGAAACACAGCTGCAGAGATATTTGAGAAAGGAGAAAAAAATCATCCAAATTCTCCTACAAGCTAGTTTTGCCATCAAGAAAAGCAAAATTAAAAAACCTACCCAAGAAATCCAATTCCTAAAAATAAAATAGCAAGATAGACAATGTCAAATTCCTGCTAATATCATCAACAAAATCACAATGTCTCCACCAACCAACAAAAAAGAAACACAAACTTTCCTAAGCACCATAGGTTTTTAGAGAATACACATTCCCAAATACAGCCAAATTGTAAACCCTCTCTACCTAATCACTCACAAGAAAAATGATTTCCACTGAAGCCCTAAACAACAACAAGCCTTCACCGAAATCAAGCAAAAAATCTCTCATACAGTAGCCCTTAACCCAATCAAAATAAAACCAAAAATAAAAAACGTACTCTACTCTACAGCCAGGAGCCATAGTCTATCCTAAAGCCTTTAACAAAAAGTTCCTGGGGAGACTCAAGACCAACCATTAAAGTTTTAGAGCCACAGTTATAGAGAGTCTGAAGCCAACTATACCCCAACAAAAAAAGAAATCCTAGCCACATATAAAAAAATCCAAGCTGCCTCAGAGGTAATCAGCACTAAAACACAACTCCTAGTACCACAAATCCTGGTGCTAGGGTAGATGTTCAAAACAAAAGTTCCTCTACCCACCATGCCACCAATGCCACATGGAGCAAGTAGATTGCTCTTGTTACACAGCACACTCATATTAAAAAACTAAATCACCCTAAAATTTTAGAAATAATTACAAATTAGCCTAAAAGTAAAAACTTCAGTCTTATAGACGAAAAAACCCAAAACCATATAATAACACATGCTGAAAAAGCTCCACAATACAACTAACGGCCAACAAAAGAAACACACTATACTCTTTTTACTAATAGTTCCTATTACATCCTAAAGATAAACCAAAAGTAAAAAGCAACCATATTAAATGCCACACAACAAATCACAAAAGCTAGTAAAGGAAAAGAGAGATCAAACCAGCTTACAAAACTCGAAGCCATTCAATTAGCCCTAAACATCACTAAAAAAAAGAAATAACCAAAGCTCTACCTCTACACTAATTCATAAATAATAACCAATATTCTATAGAGATAGCTAAATAAATATAAAAAAGCTAATTAACAACATCGGAAAAAAACCAATCTAAACTACTAATAAGTAAAAAGACATCGCTACCAGGGTAGAGAAGATACCTATAAAAATTTGTCATATAAATACCCATGTCCCCAAAAATAGAACTAATAAAGTACACCAAAACAACAGTCAAGTATATCACACTACAAAAATAAAAATGTCAAAAATAGACTTAAATTGACAACACAAAAGAAAGTTATTCCTAGCTCAATAAACCTATAATACCTCAAGTCATCCAAGTAAAAATGCCACCTATAAGTAGACCCAGAACCAAAGGATAAATTTAACCATGGACAATATTTCTCAAGTTATCCATAAGTGTGAGACATATGCTACAATCAAACTAACCAAGCAAATAAAACCCCTCTAATATCGGGGGCGATAGTCCAAATATAAATATGAAAAAGCCTAACAAATTAACTACATCACATTACCTCAAACCTACCAAGACAAGCGTTACGTACTAACCATATTAAAAGCCACCACTAAATAGTTAAAAACCTACCCTGTACCTCACACTACTACCTAGAACACCATCCTAAACCTACCTATAAAAACATAATACCCCTGAGAAAATTGTATCTAACAATGAAACTCACTTCAAAAACAGCCTT
>VXBQ01012570.1:876-47607 GCA_013400175.1 Phainopepla nitens
ATCTCTCCTGCCCTGCCCTCGCCCCACCAGCCTTTCTGTTTTCTGTCTCCTGCCCCGCTGAGGAGGGCAGTGATGGAGCGGCTTTGGCGGCACCCAGCCGGGCTGGCCGGGCCCCGTCTATTTAAATACCCGTAGGAGTATTTAGATACTCCTATTATTTAGGAGTAGAGCGGAGGGGCGGTCCCGGGAACGCGATCCAGCCCCGCCGCGGCGGCTCCCACACGGCCGCGGCCCGGCCCGGGCCCCTCAGCCCCACAGCCCCGCAGCCCCGCNCGGGCCCCAGGGGCCGCGGCAGGAGCGGTGCCGCTTGGCTGGACCTTGTCTGGCCGCCCCCGAGCCCGGCGGGGTGTGCCCGGCTGTCCCGGCCTCTTCGCCGCTGCTGGTGCGCGGAAGAGCTGGGAGAAAGGCAGGAGGGGCGCGGGGGCACTGCCCGGCTCCCTGGGCTCGCCCAGGCGGTGAGGAGCGGCCGGAGGGAGCCTGGATTCGGAGCCGGGCCCGCGGCGTGCCCGGGGCTCGGTAGATGGCCGCGGGAGGGACCAGGCTGTGCGGGCTTCCCCAGGGCACAGTTCGGCACAGCTGCGTCGCTCTTGGGTGGGTTTAGCAGCTTTAGGTGCTGGAGCTTGTGCAGTCTGGTAGGATGTTTGGGCTGGGCTTGGGCCTCGCGAGTGAGGTTGGATCCAGATGGGCTCTGCTGGATGTTCCTGTCTCTGGGAATGCTGGGCAGAGTTGCTGGAGCTTTATGTACAGCCAACTCCAGCACAGAATGAATGCCTTGTTACTTTGGTTGCTGTGCTGCATGGTGTGGCTGAATGGTTTCCAGGCTAGAGCTAGTTCTTGGTGGAATATAGCTGTAGCCACTCTGATGGAGCACTGAACAAAGAGTCCTGGTGGAGTTTGCTTTCAAAATGGAGCTAGCTCTGCTTCTGTCATGCACTTAATCTGTAGTGTAGTAACCTCCAACTGGTAATTAAGTCAGCATACTGATTAAGATAATGATAATCATAGAAGTTTTATCTGCCACTTGTTTGGTTTCCTTCAGTTTTGTCTGTTGTGGATTATCTTAGACTCCGGAAGCTGAATAAGGTATGTTTAGCTGAGAATCACAATTCATGTCTCTCCGATCAGTGGTTTCATAATAAGTTAATTTTAAAATTGCATGAACATAGCAGCTTTCTCAGCCTGCAAACCTACAGGCCTGTTGGGCTGACCCTGCTTTGTTTGAGGGATTTTCCTTGTCACCTGATGGTGAGATCCCTCTCTACTTGAGTTCTTCTATCCAGCTTTTGCCACACAAGCAGTGATCTGCTGGTACATTCTCCCTGCTCTGTTTGAAATGTTGCTGAGCTTGAGGTCCTGCAGTTTCCAAGCTGCTGCAATTCCTGCAGTGTTTGCCTGCAGCTTTTGTCTCCCCCTCAGCTCTTCCCTCAGCAGCAGTTATGGTGCCTGGGGAATTGTGTATTGTTGGGTTGTGCAAATATCTGATAGAAAAGTTGTTACTTTTCACATAATTCCTTTGAAAAATTGTCACGGATGTACGCAATAGCTGTAGGAATTCCCAAGTAATTGGTGACTTTGGAAGTATTTTTAACTTCTCAAAACTTTGACCTGGAAGTATCCAGATGTTGAATGAATTTTGAGTTGAGTATGTCAGAGGACACTATAAATGGGTTTCCACATGTTCATTCCTTGTATGAATGAGTTGGAACCCCTCTACAGTAGGTCAATGTACCATTTCCTAACATCTGTGTACCAAAATGTGGTTATAGATGGCTAAACATAAAACTGGATAAAATATACTGAAATACTTTAATTGAACTGAAAGTCTGGCAAATAGAGTGTTTCTGTGTGCAAGCCATGCTATACACAAGGTACTCAAGGCATAAAGCAGATAATATGTCATTGGGACGTGAGTAGCTCCATGCCTGTACTCTCAGCTGGCAGAAGTAGGGTTATTTTTTCCCCTCTTGGCAAATCTCTGCTCTTTTCCCCTGAAATCTGCTCGTAGAAAACAGATGTTTGATAAAACTTTTACTAGATCTGCAAAACCCTGTGATTGGAAGAGGAGCTGCCAGGATGGAGAGGTGTGAAAACTTTTGAGCCTGAAATGGAATTGTGTCAGGACTTAACAACTGGTATTTTATATATCTTCTTGCACCAAGCAGTGTCTACAGACCACCCATCTCCAGTCAGCATCTTCTTACAGGAACCTGGGAGTGGTTTTGTCCCCCTGTACCATGACCAGTGGCACTCACTGGTTGGTTATACTTTGAGGATGGTCTTTTTCAGTTTTTTCTTCTTTTGTCTTACCCCTAATTTATTTTCTTTATTTCATCCTAATTTGTCTAGAATTTTTTTTCCTTTACTTGGTTAAAGGGCTGCAAACCAGCATCTCTTCAGCAGTATTCTCTGGTGGCCCCTCTCTAGCTGTGATTCTGGGGTAATCTGTGCAGATGCCATGACTGGAGGCACTCCAGTACCCAAGGAAGTAACTTCAAATCCTTTCTTTCTTCTTGCAGCTGCCTCCAGAGCCTCAGTGAAGGTGATGTTGCAAGGGCTCAGATCTCCTCCTGATGCCTTACCCAACGTGATGTTTAGGAGAGTGCTGTGACACAGCAGGGCACAGCAGCCTCTTCAGAGTGTGGTGTCATTTGGATTCACACCAATCACTGCCCTGCCTTTTCCAGATTGTCACCCATCAGTTCTGTGACTGAACAAATTAATTCAAAAACAAGCCTTGTATTTAGAAAAATAATCTAATATTGTGATGGACCCAACTGGGGACTCTTTCCATCACTTAAATAGACTTTTATTTGTGGTTATGGGTATGTCCAGCCTCATTTAGAGGTGATGGAACAGTTCAGTTCTGGAGCAGATGGGTCTCTCCTGAGTTACGACTTGGCCAGAACACTATGCTTGCATCACAGCTTTCTGCTGTGTCTTGAAATGTTTGTTGGTTGTGTTTGAATACTGACAGTGCTGTTTTTCTGGCAGTCACCAGCTGCAACATCACATAAAGCATTTGGCAGCTTTAAACCTTGGGTGAATGCACTATTATGTGTAATTCTATTTCTGGGATTTTACAAGTCAGTCTCATACTAGTGTCTTTTCTGTGATGCTTTTTTTGCCCTGTTCTTTTTGAGGGAGCTTAATAAATTCTTTCTTAAATATTACTGACTTAAGATGATCAGGGTAGAAAAATTAATATTCAGGAAAAAGTGATTTTTAATTATTCAGAACAGAAAAGAACGTAGCAGCTGATTTCAAAACCACATGGAGGTGTTTTGGGTAGAAGAACAGTGATACTGGTTTTCTGTACCTCAGATTTCCTCATGATGCTTTTTTGGTAAAGGCATAGTTGTTCTTATCTACCTTTTGGGGAAAATATGGTTACAGAAAACAATGCTGTTGGTTCAGGACTTTGAAATTTCGCATGCAGGTCTGGTCCCACTTGCAGGATATATCTGGTGCTTTGTTCCCTACCTTTTTATTAGCTCTTGAAATTTCAGAAGCTGTTGCCTTGATTATTCTGTGTACTTTAAATCTCCATTTCCTGTCCATCCAGAACTTTTGGGGTATAGAAAGGTCTTTCTAGAAGATGTGATTCAGAGTTAACAGGGGCACTTCTGTTCTGCATTAGCTTGGCTGATATTCTGAAGAACTGCAAAGACACATGAGATTTAATTCTTCTTATACTACTTTTTTTTTCCTCTTCTGTCCAGTAGTTAGCTCACATCCCAAGTGTCCTGTTATGCTGATGATTCTGGATATAAGCAAAAATTAATTCTTCTGGTTTAAAAAATAAAAGAAGTTACAAATACTCATTCTTGCCTTACCTGACCTGAGGAATGCCAGAAAGTCCCCATGAATCAGTGGTATTACTGTGGGTGGCATTTTACAAGATAGCAGAAGTACATACAGTAATTCTGTGAATTATTAGTCTGTAGGATAGCTATCCAGCACCTAAATCATTTAACTTAATGCTGAATAAAAACCAGCACCAAATTGTCATCTTTCCCTAATGAATGAAATTAACTTTTTGTGGCTGCAGTTGTGAAAAACCAAAGTATAACAGGTCTTCACTGAAAGTGTAGTTCTCACTGAACTACTGGCAGAGTATTATGTCATTCAGCTTCTTTTCCCAGTGAGGGAAGTAAAAAGTGGACTAGTTTTTAGTTTTTAGGCCTAAGTCAGAGATGACAGCCCTTTGGGTAAGGTCTTGATACTGAGAGATTTTAGAGCTAAAAGGCAGCAGAAGGTGCTGTGGGCTCACCAGGTGCTCTGGTACGTGGTGAGCAATAGGACATGAATTCCCTGGGTGTTGTTCAGCCAGAAGGGATGTGTCAGCCCCTAGTTGTGCCCACACTTCAGTCCTGTTCCTCACTCTTCCAGAGCCCCCTGGGAACAGGCCCATGGTTACAGGGGACAGCTGCCAGCCCCAGAGCTGTGCAAGTGAGCTGTGCTTTGCTCCTCACCTGTCCCAGCTCCCAAATAAAACTGGTTGAAACTTAAAGGAGTGTTGGGTTAAGCATGCTTTGATTACCATTGCAGGAGTTTGCATAATGTGACACCTCTCAGCTGGTGTCAGCTGCAGTGAAAGTGCACAATCCTATCACTGGGCACAGGTCAGCTAAAGACAGATCTGTTGGTAAAGCAGTGACCAGGTCATTCCTCTGCCCACATTCATCTTGCACTCGAGATGTTCTGTGGTCATCAGGCACTCCAGGACATACAGCACTGCTTTTACTGGGATTTGTTTGATGTCCAGTTAGGGATTGATTCTCAGTGCCGTGGTCTGAAGAAAATGTATTTATAGCAATGAAGATACCTTCATGATCTTGTTCACTTCCTCCTGGAAGCCACACTTCAGCAGTTTTAGTGAAGTCCTCACAGGTACCTGGGCTTTGCTTGACCTCCCAGGTTCTTCCTTTTTGAGCTTAGTCAGAAGTTGTCTGTCCAGCCAAACTGTCCTCCCCCTGCATTTGCTCATTTTCTTGCCTCTTGGGGTGGTCTGGGCTCATGTTCTTGGGGACGAGGTCAGACAAGATCTGTCCTTGATCAGGTGTTGCCTCTTCAGCCTCCCAGCCCCCACAGCTGTACAGATCAGATCAGCCTTCTGAACAAACTGTAAGCTGGCTGTTGATTTTCATTTCTCCTGGGACCTTGAACTGAGTACTGAAAGAGTTTCTGTAATAGAAGTATAGGTGCATTTAGTGGTAGCCTCTGGTGCTAGCTGTGTGATTTTTTGATATGTGAGTCAAATCTTTTATTGAAAATGAAATTTAGAACTGCATAATGTCAATAATTCCTTTTTGTGGATAATGTGATGCAGATTTGCTGTCTGACTGAGAGAAGTTTAAGATGTTCAGTCTTTTGTTCAGGAAATGTCCTAATATATTAGAGGATGTCTGAATTGGCTTTTAGGAATTAAAGGCACTGTTGTTCCCCCTGCTGTTGGGAAGTTTGTTTTTAAAACCATGGAAGTCAAACAGTATTTTCTTTTCTGTCTAGGACTGCAGCTCTAGAAGTTTGTGACCTGTTTAT
This sequence comes from Phainopepla nitens, assembly GCA_013400175.1. NCBI lineage: Eukaryota > Metazoa > Chordata > Aves > Passeriformes > Bombycillidae > Phainopepla > Phainopepla nitens. The sequence goes on from VXBQ01012570.1 coordinate 6,418, forward strand.
TAATTTCCAGAAACACAAAAATGTATATGGGCTGTGGGATTTCAGGTACCACACCCTGAGTGGTCTTCAGGGGAAAACCTGTCCATCTCACTGCAAGTTATATCCTCAGGAATAGAGGAGGGAATCAGTTCTGCTTGGCTGGTGTTTCTGTAAATCACTGTGCTTTGTCACTGAAAGGTAGCAGCAGTTCTGTGTTCTTGTGCCCTGTGGGTGATGCCTGTTGGCTCTGTCTAGCAGGAGTTGCTGCATGATTTCTGGGCTCAGTGGGAGTTGTTTTTCTTGATGATGAAGTTGTTCTTTCCAAACCTTCCTCTTGTGAAAACAGTTCTTTTCCCCATTAAAATTTTCCCTGCTGTGTTTCAAAATTGAATTGAAAAAGCATTGCATAAGAACTGGGAAAACAAGCATGTGTCACCAGTCAAACAGAGCGAGCTGCAGACAGTCAGAGCACTGATAGCCCTTCAAGGATCTAAAAATCATGGGGAATTTCCTGTCAAGAGGACAGGCATTGCTTAGGAGAAAACTAGATTTGTATTTCCATGTTTGATTGCAGTTATTTTTCTCACTGTGTTTGTTTCTTATTTTATTTCTCACAGCACAATTTTTTTTTCCGTTTTAAGGTTATGAAATTTTAATCAAACCATGATTTTTCAGTCCCACAGAACAGCATTTGGAGGCTTGTCATGACCATCCATACCTTCAGAAATAGGGTATACAAAATGCCTTCTTTGTAACTTTAACAGTGATTGATTCTGAAATTTCGTGGTTGATGAAGAAGGGAAGAAGGAGCATGGAGAGAGAGCAGGGAATCATCCAGCAGCACTAATCTCAAAGGTTTATTCTGGTTGTCACAGTAGTTTGCAGATAGCTGTGTGAGTTGTACCTAGGGGCATGTGGGTGTGTGTGGAGGATGAGAAAAGCCAATAGTGGAGTGTCAGTGTTTCCATGAGCTCTGCTGGATTGTTCAAGACAGGGAATCAGCAGGCTGGTGTGTAGCCCAGCTTTCATTCATTAACTTGAATCCTTTTTCAGTTCTGCTTCTGAAGAAGGAACCTAGGAGAAACCTGCTTAGAAAGGGGATGGATTTAATGAGCAAAAGCCTGAAGGACAGTGTCTTGAAGATGGATTTTAGAGGGCATTTTCAAGACTTGTTTTGGAAAGCAAGGCTGTTTGAGGAGTCAGTAGTATTAGAAAGTAGGACTTGGGGCAGAGGGGTTGACACCACAGTGTGAAGTTAGAAATCCCACTTCATTTTCCTTCTTACTTCAGCTGATTTTCAAACACTGGAGTAAAGGCCCTGTTGCCATTGGCTTGGGAGCTGTGGGGTGGCAGTGCCAGCCATGGACTGTGCAGCCTGAGTTGGACAGTTAGAGATGAGCTGCTGCACCCGTGGGGAGGAGGGCATGCACTGTGCTACTGCCAACTCTGCTTGAGGACGAGGAATTTCATTCCTTGGTGGAGGAGGAGAGCTCACTGAGCCTCTCCTGCTCCCTCTTGTCTCTGTGCAGGGTTGCACTACTACAGGGAGTCCTTTTCTTTGAAGTATCTGTAACATTTTTGTTATTTTCGTGAGATTGAACATTTTACACATCGGTTTACTCACTCGTTATGTTTGCATCATCGTGATGTTACAACTCATGAACAATTTCCATGATCTTGGTTTTGCCTGAAAGAAGAAAAAAAAGAGACTTAGTACACAAAATTGTTCAATTCCTGACAGTTCCTTAAGGGGCTGTTTTATTCCATAATCCAGGAACCAGCCTGATGCTGTCATCTCCTGGGATCTTTAATCAAGCTGTTTCAAAGCAAAATGGGAGATTCTTCGGAATTTTAGAGAGTTTCTGTTCCTGCCAAATGCTGTAGGAGTGGGCAGCAGGTTGGATGTGCTGGCTTGGTATAGTCAAAACACTGATCTGCCTGTGTTGAATAATAAGTTGGAAATATTACCCCAATCAAAGCTTTGTTCTTAAGGAAATAGTGACTGTTTTAAAGTAATATAAAACTATAGTCAATTAGCTTTTTTTTTTCCTAATCAATATAATTTCTAATCTGTATAAAATATGTTGGTTTTATCACAGTATCCTGACTTTAATTATTTGCAGCTGGGGAGAACTGTTTTTTTTTGCATGAAACTTTATATTCAAAGCCAAGGCAGATGGGCTTGAAAAGCACAAGCTGGAAGTAAATAGCAGTCTGTCCAGGTGCTGCTCATAGCAGGCAGCTTTCAGAAATTCTATCCAAAGTCTGACCAAGCTGCACTTTATATTTTAGGATTTTTAAAACAATTTTTAGTGCAAGAAACTGGAGATCACTTGCCAGGGCTTTTAATGGTGAATTACTGGTATCAAAAATGTGCAGAGCAGAAGGCAGTTGCTGAGAGCAATTCTGCAGCCCATTCCTCTGCTCTGATGCCTTCTAGTTTGAAGTTTAGATTATGTGGCTCCTTAAATTGAGCAAACAAAGTAAAATGACACACAAACCCAATTCTTAATATTTTGCATTATTGGTGTTCCATGCAAGTTGGAATTAAACAGGATGGTTATTCAAAACAAGTCTAGACCAAATAAAATACCTGGTGTTTAATTCACATATTACAGTATAGTTTTCATCAGGTAATGCACAAAAATCATCCCATAAAGGAAAAAATTGTGGTACTTTGCTGGTTTCCAAAAGCAGAACAATGGACTCATTTTTCTGAATGTTTCTTTCATTGCAGCAGCTCATTTAATGGCTTCTTGCACACTTGCTTCCATTTCGTACTGTTCTTCTCATTCACAAACCCAGTGGCCCACAGAAGCATTCTCACCACCTGAATCTTTGATACCTCTGCTGTTGTGTTCACTTAGGGTTCAAAAATGTTCCATAGTAATGTGTGGTAAGCTTACCTGAAATGCAGCTAGCTTGAGTTTTATACAAGTTACAATCTAATTTTGAGATTTGATGTGCAAAAAAACCCCAAACAACCAAAAACAAACAACCAAACAAAAAAATCCCCCCAAAAACCCCTACCAAAAAATCAGCATTGTGTATTTTCAGTTTTTAGAAATCATCTTTGTAGCTGGCAAACTGCTGGCTCAGCGTGCTCCTCTGAGGCAGCTCAGGCTGAGCAAGTGCAGGATGCTGGGTTTGTTTTTTGGGAAAGCCAAGCTCTGGGCAGTCCAGACCTCCCATGCTGGGTGGGGAGGTGTCCAACAGCACCTGGAGGGGCTCGGGGCCCTGGGGCATGTACCCACCCAGGGCTGGGGCTGGGTGGAGGGCAGCTGGGGATGAGCTCTGCTGGAGAGGGCTGTCAGGGACATCTGCAGGGCACGAGCAGCTGTGCCTGGACCCTCCTCTGGTGGCTTCAGCCTCGGAGCTGATGGCAGCTTCACTCAGCCTCTCAGTGCAGGAGGGGAGAGGCAGGCACAGGTGATGGCAGGAGAGTTCCTGCCATGCCCTGATCCAAGGACTTTTTGTGCCCAGCCACAAGAAGACGTGTGCCTGCTCTGCATGAGCTGTCACCCTCTGGTGACTGGGTGAGTGATACAGGTGAAAAGGCTGCTGTATATTTATCACTGGCATGTCTCTGCTTCATCCAAGTGAAACATCAAGTAGATGATAAAGTTATGGTTTCATCTACCATGGCTGTGGCTGAAAAGGAACATCCTGCTGCTCTGCTTGTCATGTTTTTTCTGATCCTCATCCTGCTGGCTCCTCTGGAACAGGGCTGATCTTTCTGACATCAGCTTATCAGAAAGACTGTGCTTGGGTCTCTCTGCTCTTTCTTTTCTTTCCCTTGGCATATCCTACATCCAGACTGTTCAACCACACGAGCCTGTGGTGGCCACGAAGGAAGGAGTGTCAGGCAGGCAGGAGTGGGGTGTGGGAGGCTGGGAGAGGCAGGAGCTCTCCCTTCTCCCACACCACTGTAAGCTGCTGCTGGCCTTGGCTGGGGGAGGATGCCCTCAGCCCCTGCTCCCAGATGTGGAGCTCAGTGCCTCCATTTCACCCTGACACACTGCTGGTCTGTGGGACCACAGCCTCGGGCACACCTCGAGTGTGAGGAGTCCTCTGCCCGTGCTGCTGCTGCTCCTGAGGTACAGGCAAGGCACAAAACCACCCTAGGCCAAGTTCTCACTTGGAATTCTCATTTCTCTTCAAGTTGGCCACTTCAAGCCACCAGAGGTCAAGATCTGGCTGCAATTAAGGCAGGCACTTTGTGTTCATCTGCTTTGGTTCAGTCATCTGCTTCCAGGTGCTACGAGGTGCCCACCTTATTTGGAAAGTGTGTTTTCTTCACACATGTAAAGTATTCCAGTGGGACTCTGAGAATCTTTTTGTCTTTGTAATTATTTAAATCCTTCTCCAAACCAAAATTAAGGAACTACTCACAGCTTTTAAGCAAAGTATGGCATGGGAAGTTACTGCTGTATGGATGAGTGGAATGTAAAATACTCTTCCATACTGAAGAGTTTATTTGGGATTCTTCCATGAAATTACCCAAGAGTTTTAAATAACAGAAGTGAAGGACGAGGGACAGGAGTTCCTGGTATGAATTTCAAATCTTCTTGCTCTTGGCCATGGTATTTTGTACTTCTTTTTATAATCTCTGATGACAGTTTCTCTTCAGTCCTAATTTTTCTGTTTTTTTTTACAAAAAATAATTAAGATTTATATTTAAAATAAAAGTAATTTAAACTGGTGGAGGAAAAACTGTAAAGGTGACAGTAGAGCTCTGTATTGTAGACTTGTGTGTTGTGAATAGGATCGTTTCCAAAGAATCTGAATTATGGAACAGGCTAATTGTGAATTCAGTTAACTTAGAGCTCAGGCAATAATGGTAAGTAGCTTTGATTAGGGGTGGCAGCCTTGCAAAATCCTCAAACCCTCAATAAAATTTTGTCCTGGCACATACAACACACCCTGGCTCGTAAGACCTGTCCTCAAATGAGGGAGAAACCTCTTGTGTTTCTGTGGCTAATATGAAATTGTTGCAGGCTGCATAGCATCCCTGTGGCTGGCACGTGGGACTGGGCTGCGGGCAGGCTGCACGTGCTGCCGGGTTAAGTAGGTCTGGCAGGAGCCAGGGAGGGGACAGAGACAAGGTTTTCAGGACACCAGAAAGTTGGTTCTGTAAACCAGTTCAGCCAGTCACTTTGTGTGGGGATAATCCCATGATTTGAAGGTGCCTGGATGCTCCGGACAGGGTGAGTAAACAGGAGGTCCTGGAGGAAGGAGTGGTGTGTAAAAAATAGCCCTTTCCATTTCTGCAGGCACTCAGAGCTAGACTTCTGTGGCTGTGGAGGCAGGAATAGGTTGTACCTCGGCACAGAAAGTCACTGGTTTTAGTTTCTCCAGCCCACTAAGTGTTTCTCAGCATTTCTTCTAATTTCTGCAGTCCCCTGGAGTTGTGCTGTGTGGGTATGTGGCAGAGCAGGCACTGCTGGGCTGGCAGAGGAGGCAGCTCAGGGAAAGCTGCTCTGAACAGGTTGGAGTTGCTTTTAATAAAGTGGCTCCAAAATGAGATGGAGAAAGAACAAAAACACAGATCATACTGCTCATGCACGTTAGGTGGGCAGAGGGGGAAGCCAAGAGGACACAGACCTTTTATCTTTTGCCCAGCAAATTGCAGAAGTTAATCAGGTTGTGAAAATAACCTGCAAAATTTCTTTTCCATTATTTTAAGCTCCTGGAAGACAGCAGCTTTTTGATGTAGTATATAAAATCTCTCTTCTAAATGCTTCCAAAATAAAAATTATTTTATACAATTTCATCAAAATTTTCTTTTTGAAAGGTACAGTTGAATTAGTGAACTTGGTGGGGAACAGCACTGTGTGTAAATGCATTTGGGTGTACAGTCTTGTCCTGATTTTTTTTGATTGTTACATAAATGTTCTAAATTAAAACAGGTTAGATTGAATCATGCTGTTTACTGACCTAGTAGACCAGATTTGATCGTTTAAAGTGTCTTTAAAAATCATGGTGCACGTGTCTGATTAATGTGTTAGCTTCTGCTGTCAGTATGGTCCGAGTAAGTGATGTAGAAATGTACCATGTGCATGAAAAATCTGTATCATGAAAGCTTAAAGCTAAATCCCTTGTTTATGAAATCTTTCCATATATGGATTTTGTATTTTATTGGGGAGATGGCCACACGAGTTTTGTGGGAGGCATATTTAACAATTAATATTCTCTGATAGCCTACATGATAAGGCCCCCAAAAAGTACATAAAGCTATGAACACCTTTTTTTAATAGGGCTTGAAGACTGCTGAGGAACACACGATTTGAATCATATAAGCATTAAAATAGTAATACCCATGGAAGAGCCACAAGACTTACCCGAACAACCAGTAAGTACATTTTAAAAAGGCTGAAAATGCAAATATAAAACAAATTAGTGATCTCACAATGTCAGTATACTGTTATTTTAACCAATATTAGAAGGCTTATACAGAATATATTTATCCAGAGGACAAAAAGCATTTTGTTGTTCGTAAAATGTGCTGTACATTTAATTTACTGTAATTGTACAGGTATTAGTAAGAAAGGAATAGGTATGTATATTTGAACTCTGTGATATTTCTATGCAAAATGATAACTTGCTATGCTCAGAAAACCAGATGTATTTCAAGCCTGTTGTAGAGAAAATAAAATGCACTGTTTTAGCAACAGAATCAGCATGCTAGTTATTACAGAGTGTATAGTTTTTAATTCTTATGCTTGAGATCTTGAGAAGATCCTGTGATTCCTTGTTTCCTCAAGTGGAAGGCATTTTTTTAATGATTAATGTAACAGTATGTTGGGGTAGGGAAGCATGTCCTGAAGGTTAAAGTTGTTGCATGTATGTGAGCTATTTGCATTGTCAGTAATTGATATTAGCACAGAAGTGTTGGGTAGAGAATTATCAATACAGTATGAGACAAATTAAATTGTGTATCTAAAATATAATAGCATAGGAATTAAGCAGAAATGTTTGTATTCATGTTCTGTTCCCAAAATAAACCTGGTACAAACTCAACAAGAAATTGCCAAGTTACAATGTGAGTGATACTTGTAATCTTGGAGACCTTGTCAAATGCACACAGAAGCAGAAGAATGTGCTTGAGGGCACTTTGGGTGTGTTGTAATTGAAAGGATTTTGATGCCTTTTTAATGTGAGAATGTAATGTTCTTCAGTTAAACTAGTTAGAAAATACATTGTAATGTCATTTATGCAATTTTATGACTTAGGAACAAAGTCAAATGAAGTGGAAATGTAAACTTACAATTATTCAGAACCTGGCTTGCCACAACCTGCAGGTGATGGGCTTGAGTAATATCCACAAAATATGAAACTAAGCAGCAAAACCATATAGTTTGTACTCCGACTGTTTGAGGAGATTAAAAATGAATTGCCTGTACTAAAAAAGGAAATCACTCTAAATACATCCTTATATAATGAAAACTGTCTTTATTCTTCAGGGCATGAGAGATGGGGTACAGCTGGTTTTCAGTGATGTGTCCTTTAGGCAGATTCTGCTGTTATATTGAGCTAAAGATTTTCTTGGTAATTTCTTTTAAGTACCTGATACCAGTCAGTCATTCTGGGACAGAATATGAGACTAGATGGATCATAATGAGTGAGTGAGGTAGTATTTTGGGTGTAATGGCACGTTCTTGAGGAGGAATTCACCCTGGCATCCTGCTGAGGGTTTCACAGTAATGTTTGTAGCCTGCAGAAACCAAATTTGTGTTCAAGCCAGTGCTGTCTGTGGTGTAATACCCTGTACAGGAACAGGATCCAGCTGGCACCTACAAAATCAGAAAAAAGTTCTGTATTGGTTTTATTACAGAAAAAGCATTCATGTTCCTATCTTTATGCAATATTAAAATATAGGGAGAAAAGAGCAAAGTTTGTGGCTGTACCGCTGAATCTGTGCAGAATAAGATTTTCTTAAAATTTAAGACTGTTTTATTCAATTTCCACAGAATTGTCCTTGCCAGCCATTTTTGTGGCTGTATATCTCAGCACCTGTTACTAACCCAGCTAACATGACAATTCTGGTGTACAAGATCCAGTGTTAGCCCTTGTTTTCTAACTAGGAAAAGGCTGGTTTTGAGGTGAAGAGCCCATGGTTACTCTGGTGAGTTCTGGAGTACAGGACAAGGCTGTGTATTTAGCCACCACTGTGAACCCTCCAGTTAGTTGTAGCTCTGAACATTTTTGTCTTTGCAGGTGAAAAAAGCCAAGATGCAGGAATCCAGAGAACAGAGCCTGAGGTAGGGGATTTAAAATGTGATTTTAGTGTGGAACAGTTCTTTATGGTCTTTTACAATTATAAAGCTTTCATTTTAGAAATTTGCCTCTTGATCTGTTTTTTACAGAGCTTTGGAAAATATAGCTGCATTTGTATTTGGTGTAATTTTGATCAAGTTCCCAATTAAAAAATAATTACCTGGCCCTATGGTATAAAGCTTTTATGAAAGTAATCACAGAGAATCTTTATGGCATCATCACACCCATCTTTCACAGAATGAGACTGACATAACATGCATTTAATTTGGTGAGACTCAGGATATTTTAATAATACCTGTGCTACTATTCTTAGTAAAAACTGTGTGGATAACTGCTTTGAGAAATGAAACTCTTGAAAGCTGTGTGATGTTATTTTTAGCCTCAGTAGATGCTTTCTGATGGGTATTGTATTTAGGAATTAATTATTATTTTCATTATTACTCCTTATAATGAGAATAGCTATATTAGGATGTATTCTGTTTCTCTGAGAAGCAGCAAATACAGTGAAAAAGGATTTCTTTTTGGAGTCTCTGCCATTCCTGTAGGAGCAAGGAGGAAACACTGTTTCTGCAGGAGTGGACGTGGTACATTCTGAAAATTAGAATTTTGATCTAATCACACAAGCTCCCTTTGAGCCCATCTGAGGTCAGAGGAATCAGATCCTAGGGAGGGGTTTTTTTTCTTCCCTTGGATAGAGAGGGCCCAAGGGCATGGGGAGCTCTGAATATGTTGGGGTGCTCTCCCTTCTCCTGTGTCACCCTGCTTCAGCACAACCACAGCTTCCCTTTGGGCACAGGGAGCTCAAGATTTGAGTGTAAAATCCTTGTATTTTAAAATTGTAGACATCCAGTATTTAAAAAATAGAAGAGAGGGGAGGGATAAAGTTGTCTTTCTAACTTGATTGAATATTCTGTTTTGATAAAACTATACATGATTTTAAGTTCAGCCAATGGATTGGTTTAAAAGAATTTATTGGACCTGTTTTCTCCCTTTCCCCTGCACTGCAGGAGGTGGAGGAGGGAGAGAAAATCAGTTTAGTTGAGCCTGGAAAGCAGGGATAGGTAGGGGAAGGTGTTGCAAGATTTGGGTTTATTTCTCCTACAGCCTCCTGCTCCCTGTGTAGTTCAGCTCAGGCACCTTTAGGCTCTTCCTGAGAGTTTAATTTGCTCATCCAACACAAAACTGTGCAGCTGGTTTTTTTGTTGGGATGCAGAGTGGAGGTGGGTCTTGGAGGGAGGCAGAGAACACCATGCTTGGTGCACACCTGAGCTGCAGGGTGGGGAAGTCCCCCCTCAGCAGCAATAAACAGTTCCCTTGGCTCCTTCACCTTGAGAAACTGCTGTCTCACAGTGTCAGAACAGCACAAAGATGGCTCAAAACCTCGTGAAAAGCTGTGTTGCAGAACTGGTAGTAATGAAACTAAAGCCAGGAAGGCAATTGTCAAGGTAAAAAAACCAGTTTCGTTCAGAAATTACCTATACTTCCTAGTCTATGCATGAACAAAGCAGCATTGACATGGAACTGAAACAATGAGGGATAAATCCAAAATAATACAGTAACCTGCAAATATTTAAGAAGAAGTTACCCCCAGTTCAAGATGTTTCACACTGGTCTTCAGGGACAAGTCCAGCAGTGAGGCAGTGCCCATGGGCAGGGGAGCCTGTGGGAGCCACACACCACTGCTGGCAGCAGTTCCTTGGCTGCTGCAGCCTGGGAGAATGGAATGGAAAGGAATGGAGATGCCAAGAGGTGTTTCTCACAGAAGCCACCCCTGCAGTCCTCCCTCTACCAAACCCTGGCCACTCAAACCCCATATATTTGATGTCTAATTCCAGTTGCAGATGTCTCTCAGAATCTCTTCATGAAATAGCAAAGAGCACAGAGCTAGGTTTTGTGAAGAGTTCGTTTGCCTTGGTCAGAAAGGTTGAACCCAGGGCTTATGGTGCCCAAGGATGTTAATTTAAGAGTTCATCATGCTAATACTGAGCCTTTGTTGTCCTGGCAGTCATGTGAGCAGCACAGAAGTCAGTGATCAGAAAACTGAATCTTCAAATCTTGGTTCAAACCTTCCCATGTCCAGTGAGAGTGAGTATCTCTGGAGTTCTCCCATTGTCTCTCCTTGTGTCTTTCCCTGGTACCATGCTTCATCAACCACAAGCTTTGTCTCTTCTTTGTAATGCTTAGCCTGACCTCACTATCAGTTGTAAAGTGAATGTTTGCTCTGGTGTTTACAAAGTGTTAATGCCTGATGGTAAGGAAATATCTGTTTCTAACAAATATTTTTGTGCCACTGCCCCTCAGTTTGCTGTTGGGTGCTTCTGAGTACTGCTGTGTCTTATCTGCCTCAGACACAATTCTTCTTGAAGGTTGAGTCAATATCAATTATAATGCCTGTTGTAAACATGTTTTATAAATCATTATCTCTACTCAGCTGACTGGGACCTTTGTAGCAAGATGCCATACAGTTCATCTTAGACTCTGAGTTGTATTGAATGTCTGCAGAAAGCTCTTGGGAAATAAACAGAGAGGAAACAGGCAAGGAATACAAAGATTGCATAGTAAGTGAAAAGGGAAGTGTATCCTTTTCACTTCAGAAAAAAAGGGCTGGAAGTTATTAGGAAAGCCAGGTTCCTGTGTGGAATACCTTTGACTGCCAATACATATTTTGAAATGTAAGTCAGCTCATCTTAGCTGAAAGTGTGTGAGGTGTAACTTTCCACTGTAATTGATTTAATCTTTGCTATCTTAATCCATATACTGTGGTGTTGCAGGAGTTAGGAGATTTCAGCCTGCAAAACCTGCTGCCTAACTGGATAAGCCATTTACAAATCCCAGAAATTGCAAGCAGTGTTATTATGAGATTTTGTGCTTTTTTACACCCATTGCTTAATTCTTTGCATGCAATTTTATAAATATGAATTCTAGAAATATCATTACTACATAACTATTCGGAATAACTATGAATATTGACATTCTTAAAAAAACCCCTACAAATCCTAAACTTTTTTGCAGGAGGGATGTGGGAACTGACAAGTGTTGAAAGAAAGCCTTTAGGTCCAAAAGTGTCCAGTTTGTGTTTCCTGTTGTATCCTTGTGCTGCTGGGCTTCACACTAAGTGTAAAGGCAAACATTGAGGAGCAGAGGAAGGTGATTCATGGATCATTTAGGAGGTTCAGCACATGTGGTTGATGGTTTGTACTTCTCAGCTGTTTGTGTTCAGATTACACAAAGAAAAGGTTATGGAGATGCCAGAACGTGTGTTAGGGTTAGAGTTGCCTGTCTTGCCTTCCTCAGTGTAACTCAGGAGAGTTAACTACATGGTCATACAAGAGCAATAGTGCAGGTCTGATGTGGANCTGAGGAGCAGAGGAAGGTGATCATTTAGGAGGTTCAGCACATGTGGTTGATGGTTTGTACTTCTCAGCTGTTTGTGTTCAGATTACACAAAGAAAAGGTTATGGAGATGCCAGAACGTGTGTTAGGGTTAGAGTTGCCTGTCTTGCCTTCCTCAGTGTAACTCAGGAGAGTTAACTACATGGTCATACAAGAGCAATAGTGCAGGTCTGATGTGGAAAGCCCAACATTTTTGAGCCCATTGTTGGCATTTGGCTCAAATCCCAAGGCAGAGGATGCTGTCACCTGTGACCTTGTGCTGATTTGAGGGCTGTTAATCCAGTCACTCCTGAGGGAGGGGGAAAATGTGATCTCTTGTAATGGTAGTGGTGGGGGAACTCCTGCACAAGGGCTACACTGTTAGCCTGGATTAGCTCCTGGGCCAGGCCTGGGTGCTTTGCTTTCAGAGGGGAGTCAGCTGGATGCACAGCAGTGCAGCTGTGTTTGCTAAGGGTTTGGGTGTGGTGCTTCTAGATCTGAACTGATAAACCCATGTACTATGCAGATGCACAGTCACAGAAGTTGTAGCTCCCAGCAGTGTAATACTCTGTGGGGGTGGCATGTGCCAGAGAGGCTGCATGGGGCCAAATTCTGTGCTGGGCTCCTGCCCATCCTTGCTTTCCTAGTTTGACAGACAGCTGAGTATTTAATCAGGTCAGCTGATGTGAATCCAAGGGGTGTTTAATGGCTCTTGGATTAAGTCAGAGGAGCCCAAGCCCCCATCTCCACCCCAGCCTGGAATGCTGTAACAGAGCTCTCACACAAGGTGTGCTAGAGCCATAGGCTGTGCTGAGTGAGAACATCTGAAACATTTCCTCCCTGGATTGCCAGCTGAGCCACTCTGTCTTAGCAGTTTCACAGTGCAACTGCTGTGGATTTATTCAAGCAGAAAAATGGAAACATCTGGTTAAATATACCAGATTACTTTAGAGGAATCTCTGAGCCTTGTGCACTGCAGCTGTGCTTCACTGGATGTGTGTGATGAAATTCACTGAGCTGGAGCTGTTCCTTTTTTCAGGAAAGACTGTTTGCTGGAGCCATGCATGGATGGAGGATGTAGGGGAAGAGGAAAGCTTGGCAAAACAGGCATCTGGTCTTTGCTCCAGGACACAGAAATGTTATGCTTGGTGCAGATGAAGCCCCTTTGGCAAATATGCAGGGTTTTGGGAGGACTGAAATCAAACTTTTTTTATGACAGTTGCAAAAAATTATGGTACTAGCTGATAAAGAGGGAGGAATAGTGTAACTGACTGATCTACGTGCTGTGAGCTGGCAAAACATTTTTGTACCAGTTTAACAGTGTGTTTTTCAGAATTTGCTTTGAAACAGATATTCAGGGCACTAAAACTCTTTGTAAATACTGTATGTTGACTAAAATGTACCATGAGTATTGATATTTGTCTTTATTTGTTGCGTTTTGAAAGCACCTCTGTAATTACACAAACTATTTTTTTTTCAGTTATGACATGCACTGATTATATCCCAAGGTCATCAAATGATTATACCTCACAAATGTATTCTGCAAAGTAAGTCAAGAAATTGTTACTGAGTTCTATAACTCTTACTTCTCTCTGAAGTAATCTTTTTGTATCTTTATGCATTCTTCTAGTGCTGTAAATCCCAGTACTGGCAGCAGATACTCATTGCTGGGGACACTGAACTTACAGAATTCACCCTTTGGCTTTAGTGACTGTTGTTTTATGTTCACAAAGATAAATGAGGCCTTTCAAGTAATTAACATTGGTTAATAATGCACACAATATTTGTCAGATAAACAAATTGAACATAAATAAATATAATGGGAATATAAGGTTTTCTCATCATTCACTGTGTTTAGGGATCTTTGTAGTTCTTGCTGTTGGAGCAGGATAGGCCTTAACCCCCAGTGCTTGTTTTTGTGTAGTTTCTGTGTGTCCCAGTGGTTCCTACAGGTACTGCTAGGTTACAGTAGCTTCAGGCTCTGGTGTGGTAAGGCATGAAAAGTGGGACTGACTACTCGTGCCTCTTGGAATGGGGAATTTGTCCCTCCCAACTCACCCAGTCCTGGCTGAGCACTGGTGCTCTGGCATCCTGGAGGAGGGAGTTTCCTTGGTGTCACTGCAGGGAGCTGGCAGCATCTATTAACTCAAGAGCCTGCCTTGGGAAGCACAAGGAGCTCATTGCACTAAGAGAACATGCCAGTCTGAGCAGTTTCTCTCTGGAGCAATTTTTTAATGTGTCTTTTGGTTTGAAGGCTGGAATATGCATAATGTAAATAGTTCTTTCTGACTTTTGTTCTCTCTTTTCACTAAGGCCATATGCACATATCCTTTCTGTACCAGTGTCAGAAGCAATGAGCCCTTACCCTGGTCAGCCTCAGTACCAAGCACTGCAGCAGTCCCAGTCCTACACCATCTACCCCCAGACCACTCAGACCTACGGACTACCTCCTTTCGGTAAAAAGTGACTTTTCAAAGCCTTCTCCCTGCCTGCAATTCCTGCTTTATGTCTCATTAGAAAGCCAATGTTAAAAGCTTAACCAGGTGTGTTGGAGAGAAGAGTTTGCAGGAGAGCACGTGCATAGCTTAAATTGTAGAGGGGCACTGATCTCTTGATGAGACTTCAACTTAAAAAATAAGATTTTTTTACAAAGCTGTTACTTTGGATCTCTCCATTAAGTTTGCCATATGGTTCTTGGTTTGGGATGATAATATCTCTAGGTGTGGTATAGCTATGTTTGTGCAGTTTCTTTCTTAGTGAAATGACACAACACCCCATACTACAACTTCTCTGCTTTTTCCTTTCCTTTTCATTGTCCGAGATTAAGACATTTTTATTTCATCTTTCACCAAATGAGAGCTCATGCTAAAACGTCTCCAAGTTTACTAGGCAAATAATTTGCTTAATTTACTCTAATAACTGAGCTCTCTTGATAGCTATTCCAGTCTCAAAAAATGGAAGGGAGCAGAGGCTGTTTTATCCCTTAGAATGCAACACTGATGAGAGGGGGAGCATCACCCCACCATGCAGGGAGCCTGGGGGAGCACCCTGGCTCCCTGTGGAAGTGGTGGAGTCACCACCCTTTGCAATGTTCAAAAAATGTATGGATGTGGCACCTGAGGATATGGTTTATGGTGGTGCTGGATTAATGGTTGGGCTTGATGATCTTTAAGGTCTTTTCCAACTTTTGCAATTCTGTGATTCTAAGTATGTGTATAAGGGGCTTGTGGTTGTCCTGCACAGCCATATGCACTCAGCCTCTTGCAGGTTTATCTGCAGTGCTAAAATCTTGGTACCTTGATGTGTGTAAGGATGAATTTTTCTTTAGTTAAAGAATTAGATGTCCTTGAATAAAAACAGCTACATTTCTGGCTTTTGTTAGCTGCTGACAGAGCATGGGCTATTCTAAAGGTTACAAAACAATTGATTTGTCGTGATATATTTGAAAGATGGTGTAGGGAAGATAATCCAGACTTGGCTTTGTTAAACATGAGTTAAATTACTAATACTGTAATTACTAGTGGTTGCTGGAACATACTCCTCTTCACTGGGTGCCTACACTTTGGTTTCAGTGCCTTGTTGAACTGCTTTTTGCTGTATCTGAGCAGTGGCTGATGGTTTCCTTTGCTTCATTTATTTGGTGTTTCTTGATAGTGTGTTGTGCATGGTGCTCTGAGGCTGCTTTGTGTGCTGTTGTGTGTTTTAATGTGTCACATGTTGGTGTTTTTAAAGGCAAATATTTGGGAATATGTGGAGTGCTCCAGTGAAGTTGTTTAAAATGGTGGTTTAGACTTCTACAATTTTAGGGGGAGGGAGGGAGGGAGGATGTAGGGGTTCTGTTAGTGTGTTGTGTGTGTGATGTTTTGTTGGTGGCAGTAGTGGTGGCTATATTTGGGGGAAGTGTTTGTTTTTTTTTTAAAACCAAAGGTTCTGGAGTGCAGGGGTCCTCAGCTGCTTCAGTATTATGGTTTAAATGTGACACTAGAAATTCTTCCGAAGACCTGGAAGGAGATCTGCATTTTCTACTGACTTCAAAGGAACTTTTGTCTGTAAAATATCCAAAATGTCATCAGTTACTGAAATGTCTGGTGTGGATTTTGAGGTCTGTTGTTAAGTACCTGAATTTTTAGTGTGAAATCAAGTGTGTTAGGAAGATGTTAAAAGTCATTATTTCCAGTAATGGAAATCATACTGGAGTGGTACCTGCTGAGTCATGCTGAGAAGATGAATCTTGCATGGTTTGATGGAGAGGTAGAAGGTAGAGGATTGGACATGCACACTGCAGAGGGAATTTGGAAATTGTTTCTGCTCACAAAATCTCCAGTGAGCAGATGAGAGCCAACAACTTGGTCACATGTTTTACCAGCACCAGAGGGCTTGTTACAGAAGTTGGTGTGTCTTTCTGCTGTGTATTTGTTTCTATGCCAGAAGGAAGGCACCATGGGTTATCTAACTGGAACAAACCAGCATGAAATTCAAGTAAGCTGACAAACAGAAGCATAGTCTTGAGGTGTCTGAAGTCAGGATGCTCCTTTTAGAGAAGGGATGACCTATGCTCTTGCTGATTTGTCACCTCTCTTGGTGTTCAGTGCATTGTTCTGCATGGGGTTCCTTTGTGGTCTGGAGAGGTTTTTTTAAAGAAGCATTAAAATAAGAGTAGTGACATCCAGGCTGCATATGTGTAGCTGTAAGTTGGTGTTAGAAACACCATGGGTGTGATGACTTACACTAACTCAAGACAAACCTACAAGTGGTGGGATGTGCTGTGTGGGGCCTTTCCATGTAAGTAGATGTGTGCTGTGACATGCAGTGCTGCCATTGCACATGCAAGAGTCTCCTTCTCCCTCTCACAGCTTCTTCTCCATCATCCTTGAGGCTGTGCTAGCTTATAGTGCTGTCCTGCAGAATGAGAGGGGCAGGACATGTGCCACCAGTCCAGCAGTGTGCCTGGCTGTACAGAAAGCAGGACATGTCTGTAACAACAGGACAGTCATGGAAGGTGGGGGGAAGATGCCTTGGCACATGACCTGAGTCAGCTCCTGCAGTGGCACCCAGCCAGTGCTGCCAGCACCTCTGTGTGTCTGACCCAGTGCCACAGTTCCTGTGTGTCATCATCCTGCAGCATTCAGGGTGGGCTTGTGTTTCACAGGTTGTTTGGCACTTCTGCATGTCATGTGAGCATCACATTGTGTTGCTGTCTGCTCCCTGTCCCTCTGTCTTGTGCCCTAAGGAGCTTCTGGTTGCTGTCCCCTGTAAAAACTGCTCGCCCAGTTGGAGATGGTGGCACTCCCTTTCCAGACTAAACAAACACAGCTACTCCCACTCTCCTTGGAGGATCTTTTTCCCATATATTTTGTTCTGGAGTTTCTGCAATGTATCTACAGTTTTTCTTAAATCAGCCTTTCCTTTTTTTTTTTTTTGCTGATTATTGAGGTTCTGGAGGTTTGAAACCTTAACGAAGACACAGCTTGAGAGTCGAAGAGACAAACCCTGGGGTGGCTGTGCAGAGGGGAGTGATTTAAGTTGACTCATAGGTGTCATTTTGAGATCAGATATGTAAATAAATCAAAGGGCCATTGCAGAATTTAATTCTGACAAAGCTGCAGCATGGAATGACCTCTTGGAGCTGCTGCTCATGTCCAGCTTGATGGAGTCTCCCATGTCTTCTAGGTAAGAAACCTAGAGCTCATAGCCCATGGCTCAATCCTGCTGGAGTGGGTGAAGGGCTGCAGGTGGCTTCCACAGCTTTGGTATTATTTTGGGGGTGTTTAAGAAGGAGGGTTGTCTTTCTGATGGCCCTGAACTCTGTCTAGCTCCAAACATCCTTTGTCCCTCTGCTTTGCACACTCCTGCTTGTTTTTAAGTAGATCCTCTGGAAATATTTCTGCCTTCTAACCAGGGCCAGAGAGAACTGTCTTTGACTTTGGCTGTAGATTTGGAGACACACAAATGAAAGCCTGAAGAGCCCTGAGGAGTGAGGCCTGAGCTGAGCTGCCTTAGCTGGACACTGTTGGCACCTGTCAGTGCAGAGACCTCGACCTTAACACGGCACCTGAGCTGAGCCACTTGCTAAGTGTGCCCTGTACACATAATTACAGTCACTCTTCTCTCTGTGCTGTGCCTCAGGATTGTTAACAAAGCATTCCAAAACAACAGGAAATCTGGAAGAACCATTCGGATTTTGAAAATTTTTTTTTAGCTCTATATTTGTTATTGTCAGTCTAGGAAAAAATACTGACTTGTGGCTTGGTTTAAAATATTCATCCCAAAGCCCAGTGAAGTAGTGGAAGTGTTGAGCTTGGCCTTCATAGATGCCAGCTGTGGCCTCACTGTGTGACAGCTGATGTCACTTGCAGTGCTGTGCAGCTCAGCCCAAAATCACAGCGATTGCCAGGTCCTTTATCTGCATGGGCAGTGATTCTTAGTGACACAAACAGATTTTTAGCTACAAGCTTTGCAAATTAGTCTTCTTGGTGCTTTTAATTTTCTCTTTTTCAGCCATTTTGTCACCAGCTCTAATCCCTGCACAGCCTGACAGCGCTTACTCTTGCCGAAATTAAACATTTTCCATGTGTCATCTGTTACTTGCTTTTGTGATGGGCAAAAATCTTAATCTGAGGTAGGAGCATGCTGTTTGGTCCCAGCATATTTGTTTATAACTGGTCCAATTTATCTGATTCAGGTGCACTGTGGCCAGGTATGAAACCTGAAAGTGGTTTAATTCAGACTCCATCTACAAGTCAGCACAGTGTTCTTACCTGCACTACAGGGTTAACCACAAGCCAGCCCAGCCCAGCACATTATTCTTATTCCATTGAAGGTAACTTGGCATGGTTTTTATCTGCATCTCTCTCCACCTAACTGAGTCCAGATACCAAACCAGAGAGACTTGCACGCTTGTCCTTGGTTTGTGCATGCTTCTTCATGCTTTGCCTCTTTTCTCTTTGTGCCTGTGTGTTTCTGGGTTTTATTTGCCTCATACCTGTGTGTGCACCAGGCTGGCTCGTTGGTGCCATGCTGCTGGGCTGAACAGGGTGAAGAGCAGATGGGAAGGGGAAAGAGATACATGTTGTGCTCCTGCATGCTTTGTTGGGAATGCTCTTGCATTTCTCTTTGTTTGTGATCTTTAGTGTGATGTCAGGAAATATGCTGACTGCAGTGAGATTTTTAAACCTTTGTTTTTGATTCCTTCTGGAGGCAGATGGCTCTTGCATATCACACACCCTGGGCTGGTAGATCTGCTAGGAAGTGAATTTCTCAGTATAGAACTACCATTCAAATATTATAGTTGCTGGAAGTGCCACATCTAAGAAGGCAGGTGCTGAATTTCACCAGCTTGCACAGCAGGGTTTAGGAGTGAACGTGCCAGATAGCTGAATAATGGAATATTGTTGCTTATGGCACATATGTGCAAACTGATATCTTTTCTTTAGGCTGGAATTTGCCATTTATGTTTTGGTGATGAATTGTGAAAATATGTCTCCTTCTCTAGAAATTTTGTAAAGCATTTCAGGAATTCGTAATCTATTTCTTGTGGAATATTGTCACAGAATAATTGAGGGACTTCAGGAGATTTTTAGTTCAGCTTCCTGCTCAAAGAGTAGTTGATACAGAATTCAGAACCAGATTGCTCAGAGCTTTATCTAGCTGGATCTCCAAAACCTCCAAGGATGGAAATTTTGCCAGAACCTGACTGTCATAATGATGAAACTTTTTTTTTTTTTTGGTCAACTCAGAGCTTTCCCTCTTCCATATTCTGACCATTTCTCTCCTCCTGCTGCTGCACACCTGCAAAAGGAGCCTGTGTCTGTCCTCTCACTAATGTCCATGCAGGTACCAGCAGGCTGCATCAGGTCCCCAAAGCCACCTCCTCTCCTGGCTGGACAGTCCCTCTTCCCTGAAATGCCCCTTGCAGGGCACATTCTCCAGATCCCTGACTGGTTTGGTGCCTCTTTACCAGACCCACCAAATCTTATCAACAGGTTTCTTGTGCTTGAGGGGCCAAACTGAATGCCATAACCAGATGTGGTCTCATGAGAGCCAAGAAAAGGAGGATAATTCTTAAAATTAGCAGTGAATGGGTTTTAGCATGTCTCTCATGGAGGAAAGTGGTATGTCATGGTACTTGCTCAGCTGTGTAGCTGTAAGTTGATGTTAGAAACACCATGGATGGGATGACTTACATTAACTCAAGAAAAATCTACAGGTGATGGGATGTGCTGTGTGGGGCCTTGCTCTTACCTCTCACGTGGTATGTCATGGTACTTGCTCAGCTTGCATTGTTGTGACACTCAATGGCCCAGTGTAATATTTATCCTTAATTCACTTTTCACATTCATAACACAAGGAAAGCAATACTGGAAATACTCCCTTCCTCCTTCCCATAGTCCCACCAGCAGAGTGGCTTACTGTGTCTCACAGCACCAGCTGAACTGCCAAGGGTCAGGGATGGTTCTGCACAAAGTGACCCCTGCCAGATTTCCCAGGGCTGTCCCATGGGGAGCAGTGGATCCCTGGGGCTGGTGAGGTGACAGAGCCACGTCAGGCCTCGCTCTGTAGAAGAATTATAAAATCACAGACTTGTTGGGGCTGGAAGCAACCTTAAAGATTATCCACTTCAAGCCCTCTGCCATGAGCAGGGACACTTTCCATTAGGCCAGGGTGCTCCAAGTCCTGTCCAGCCTGGCCTTGGGCACTTGCAGGGATGGGGCAACCACAGCTTCACTGGGCATCCTCACAGCCAAGAATTCCTTCTCAATATCCCATCTAACCCTGCCCTCTGGCAGTGGAAAGCCATTCTCCCTTATCCTGTCACTCTATCCCTTGTCCAAAGTCCTCTTCCAGCTCTCTCTCAGCTCCTCTGCATGCTGGAAGGGGCTCTAAGGTCTCCCTGGAGTCTTCTCTTCTGCAAACTGCTCAGCCCCAGCTTTGTCAGGCTTTCACACAGGAGAAGGATTTTAATCTGTGCTGCTGGGAGAATGTGTGATGTGAGAAGTTTCCTTGCAGGCTGCTCTCTGAAAGTGTGCACAAGTCACTCCAATTGTGCAAATGCTGTTGGTTTTTTGAAGAACCTTTTGCAGACTCACGGGAAACTTTTCCTTTTTCAGATTTGCTATATTTCCTTCTCAAGCAGCCTAAGGGGCTGGTGCCAGAGAGGTGGTGGAGAGCAGAGCTGGAAGGATGGACAGAGTTGTTTTAATAGTAATCCCTGGAATATCTGCCTTTTCTCTCCACTCAAATCAGCAGGGTGAGACACAGTCATACAGTGATGCTGACCCACTGGAGGGGAGTTTCAGTGCATGGTTCTGGTTTTGGCTCTTTGAAAATGATTGAAGCAGAGCAGATTGGGATTAATAGGGCAGGGGAGGCAGGGATGTATTGTCTGAGGATGAGGTCTGAAGTGGGGGATAAAGAAAGGAAAAGAGGAAAAGCATTGCATCAACTTTAATTCTTGTGTTTCTGGTCTCTAAACCTCAGCCCTTGAAGTCATGTTTGGCAAATTTGTGCCAAAGATTTTTGCATGGTTCTGGCCTGTGCAGAGGTAAAAGGAAGTGGCTCACAGTGCAGAAAGAATTGGTTCATCTGTGTGGTGGGAGCGGTTTGAAAAAATCTGATATGTAGCACTGTTTAGATACAGGATTATTAAAAAGACCTGTTGGAGAGAGACCAGAGTTAAGATAAAGAATGAAATTCATGTGAGGGAATGCCAAACCCTGAAATCTTTTTTCTCATTTCTTAACTTCTGTAATCAGTCTCAGTGGAGAAGCAGCCTCTGCAGAGCATTGCAGATAAGAATCACTTTCTGTTTCCTCTTCCTAACAGTCTTGAGAGCAGTGGTGTTACAGTCTGTCTTCCAGAGATTTGCTCTGCCCTGGCATGGCAGGCTTGTTCAGTTAGAAAGGGTCTTTTCTGCAGAGCTGGGCTTCATAGGGACCTTCTCTTAAGGTGGTAACAGCCTTGATAGTTTCCATCATGTGTCATTGGAAGGAGCTTTATTTGGAAAGTGCCCCTGTTTTGGAGCAGTTGCTGATGAGGAGTGTGTGTGACAGGTTCCTTGGCTCACACAGCTGGGCTGTGGAGCTGCTGCAGGTCCTTGAGTGTCTCCATTGCCATTATTGCTGTTCAGTGCAGCCCTTTTGCCTTTTTCTAAATGTTTCTGGGGCTAATTACTTCCCTTTGTTTCTGCTTCCACAGAGATGACACCCTTCATATTTCTCATCTCCTGTAAATACTGTGTATTTCTACACATCTTTTAAGATCATTTTCTTTTGTTTTCTGAACTTTTTGGAGGCATATTTTGGATCCATTCCTCTTTCCAGGAGGCACCAGGTAGTACTGGTACTTGCTGTAGCACAGCATGCACTCATTAACAGTTCATGGTGCATCCATTTCCCTGGGGGAGCAGGACTGAAACCTTCAGAAGCTTGAGTTCTTGGGGTGAATTCTGCTTGGTGGTATTTGCAGAAAACAAGGGTTTTTCTCAGAGTAATGGTAAAGTAGGGATACTGTGAATTTCTGCAAGTCTTTGCATAAGCATCTAAAAGTAATTTTCTGGTTTTATTTGTATGCAGAGGAAGGTGGTTTAGAAAAGAAGATAGTTCTTGGTAGCATCTGGTTTTTTACATTCTGGTTTTCTTCCTGCTCATTTAATTATTTGTTGTTATCCTTGTGAGTCCCAAAACCCCATGCTGAGGAGTGTTTAATGGAGTGGCCCAGTGTCTGCAACACCCCAAAAACTGCTGAATGACTGGTGTTGCCTAGTGCTGCTCTAGCAGCCTCTTCTGTGTTTTGGAGAACTGAATGCAGTGACATGAAGCTTATGAGACATCTTCAAGTTGGTACTAAAAACTACACATATCTAAAAATTCATCCTATGAGCTGTTGACAGATGATTTCAGAAAAGTCACATCCAAAAAGCAGTTCTAGACACAGTGATATTGGGAGAGATGCTTTCTCCAGCAGGAAACACACCTTTTCCTACTATTCAAAACATTCTTAAGGTTTCCTTAAATTTTAAATCTAATTAGAATAAAAATACTAAGTTTGATGCAGATTTCTTTGAACAGAACTGATTTAAACACATTCATGTCCTTTTTCTTGATTTATTCTGATTAATTTTCAGCTGCTACTGATTGATCATTAGAATGGAGTTGTTGTCTTATCAAAACATGTAGTAAAGATGTAAAACCTTTTTAATTCCATACCAATTGCTTAGCAACCATGGAGGGAAAAGGTTTCTGAACCATTTGAAAGGACTGTTTTTAAAGATGTCCTAGCCCTCCTTTCCTGTAAACCCAGTTGAAATTTGACTGGTGTCAAAATACACCCCAGTCCTTTTTTGGCTGTTAGTAGCAGAGTGCTGCTGGAAGCACAAATGCTTGCACATTTGCCTAGTAAGTATTTATTTCACAACTTCTCATTTCTTACACTTTTCTAGAATATTTAATGCAGTAATTCTCAATTTTACAGCATCAACTACCAATGCCAGTCCAGTCTCTACATCCTCAGCTGTTGTCAATATTTCCACATCAGCAGTAGCCAGCATCTCACAGGTAAAATTTCCTTGGTAAATTTATGTGCACCATCTCCTTTACCTTTAACACGTTGCTCAATACTAACATGGAGTTTCACTTCAAATGGAGCACAGTGTTACTGGAGTTGTGGGGCTCAGTGTGTAACTCAAAGTCACCAAAGCACTCCTGCTGTCTCTTTGACCATGATGCTTCTCTCTTTGGCCTTTGCAACAAACTCACTTCATCTGTTCAAAGCTGTTGCTTCATCATCACATGCAAATTGTGAGGTGAGTCTTAAAACTGAGATCTCTGCAAGAGAGATGGAGGGGAAGAAACAATTCAGCTATTCCGAGGGCTAAACCTGCAGGGAGGATTGGAGGTGGATGGTTTTTGGACACCTTTGTTCTCCCTCAGCAAGAATAGGAAATGAGGTTGTACGCAAGCAAAACCCCAACACAGTAAAGTAGGGTGTGCATTCTGATGGTAGGCTAGAATAAACTGAGACAGCCCTGCAAGCTAGCAGAGACCATTTCCCTTTGCCTTTTTCCTCTGTGGGTGATTAACTGCCATTCTGAGTACTTGGATATACAAAGGAAGCCTTCAGTGTCCAGCTTTTCAGAAGGAGAATACAGGAAGTGTGGAAAATGCAATGGATGCACAAAAATCCTTCTGTGCTTATGCTGTTGCTTTTTAAACATAAACTTGCTTGGAACTGTAAGAGGGAAATAGATTTTCTTTTAGTATTTCAGACCCAGGTACCTGGTTCACAAACCCAGGCTGCTCTTCAAGGGACTCAGGAGAGCACTGTGGACCAGAATAGTGTGATATGACATTTGGGGTCATTGTTTTTTTTTACTGTCAGTAGCAGAAGTTAAAATCCTCAAGCACAGCTCCAGGTACTGAGTGATCTCCTAAATGAATTAAGTAGTTTTCATTAATGGATACCTTCCAGCATGGAGAATTATTGTTTGGTGAAGTCAGGACATGAGTAAGGGCCATTTATCCTGTAGCTGTGCCCTCAGCGAGGCCCAGGGTTGCTTTCTGTCACTGTCAAATGCAGGAAGTCAAATGCAAGACAAAACCACACATTCCAGAGCACAGAGTGCACTGATGTCTTGGCATCCACTCAACTCCCCTGTTACTGTCACTTCATTCATTATGAATGAATTTTTGCCACTGGAAGCAGAGGAATGGCCCTGTGATCACTGGTCTCCTCTGCAAAACCTGCCTGTGCAGAGGCCACTGGGCAGCCAGAGCACTCAGCCCTTTTTGGGAGTGTCTTACATATGCAGAATGAAACAGCATAAAGTCAGACTGTGCTCCTGCTGGAATTTTTCTTGGACAGGACATTCTAATACAGAAATCATCCTGATTCAGAGTGATTTCTGAATGAGGTGTCCTACCCTCACTGACTCTTTCCTCCAACAGGAATATCCTACGTACACGATCCTTGGCCAGGGTCAGTACCAGACCTGTTACCCCAGCTCTGGCTTTGGAGTGGTGCCACCAGCAGACAGCAACACGGAGAGCTTGGCATTAGCCACGAGCACGTACCCAGAGGAGAAACCAAATGCCCTGGTGCCAGCCCGGGCAGGGCAGAGACCTTCCTCCGGTGAGGCGGCGTCTGGAAAACCCCTCTGCTGAACAGTGCAGGGGAAACCTCCCCAGAGGCTCCCTGCAGCAAATTGTCATGCTGGGCCCCATGGGACACTTGCCTTCCATGTCACACTGGTCTCACTGCTGTGCAGAGTATTATGGTGGGCCAGCCAAACTTATGAACAAGAAGCCTTCTACTGCTGCCATTCCAGAACCCCTGTCATGTACTGTGTGTGCCCCTGGGAGAGGGAGTACTCTGAAAACCTGGCTGCAGGAGAGAAAGATGTGTGGCTGCTGACAGCCTGGTCATAGAGAAAAGCTCACAACTTTCACAGGCTGTCAGGGATTGTTTTAATTCTTTCTCTGCATGTTGTTCCCAGGACAGCCTGTGAAAGTTGTGAGCTTTTCTCTATGCCCAGGCTGTCAGCAGCCACAAAGATGCAGGAGGTGGTGTTCTCTTTCCCTAGGAAAACCAGTAGCAGAGCAGGCTCCATCACATGTCCCTGTCAGTCATGGCTGTGCTGCTTGGCCAAGGCTGTGTCTCCACAGCCAACATCGTTGCTGTTCCTCTTCTGTGTTCAACTTTCTATTAAATAAAATAGACATAGCTGAGTAATAGAGTAGTTCCAGGGTAGTGAAATGGCTGCAGGGTTCCAGGCCTTAGGATGGGGGGTGCTCTGCTCTGGCTTTGCTCTGCAGACAGTAGCTCTTGAAATAGCTCAGTTCTGGGGGACTGAATTGAGGCGGTGGAGCTGTTTGGAAATGATGGGATAAAGAAATCATGGTTTATGTTCTAATCAGGGTTCAGCTACTCCTGCCATCCACACAGTAAAGTAACATCTTAGCTTTTGCTAAGATGGTTTGTGGCCAGTGCTGTATTGGTGTTTGTTTTGAGACACAAGGGGATGAAAGCTGTGTGATTTTTCTTCCAGGAGATGCATCCACAAGTCCTTTGGTACCAAGAGCAACAGCAAGTAAAGAGTTAGATGAGCAAGCAAGAAAAAACATCCCTGGAAAGAACAGAGGGAAGAGGAAAGCAGATACCTCCTCCTCACAGGACAGTGAACTGGAGGTAAATAGTGATCTTTTTTACAGATGGCATTGCAGAATAGTGTGATGGTGAAAATCCTCCTCCCTTTTTCTCATTCCATTTCTATGCAAGTAGAAGGTGATTATAGAATGGTTTGGGTTGAAGAGACCTTTCAGGGTCATCTAGTCCAACCACCCTGCAATGAACAGGGACATCTTCAAGTAGATGTCAGGTTGCTCAGAGCTCTGTCCAACCTGGTCTTGAATGTTTTCTGGAATGGGGCATCCACCACCTCCCTGGGTAACATGTGCCAGTGCCTCACCACTTTAATTGTAAAAAAGTCTTCTTTACATCTAATCTAAATTGACTGTCTTGGAGTTTAAAACCATTCTTCCTTGTTCTGTCACTGCAAGCCCTATTAAAAGGTCAAAGTTTTCAAATGGAGTTCAAATTGAGAGTAGGTTTAGATTAGATATTAGAAAGAAATGTCTTCCCTGTGGGGGTGGGAGGCCCTGGCACAGGCTGCCCAGGCAATTTGTGGCTGCCTCATCCCTGGAAGTGTCCAAGGCCAGGTTGGATGGGGCTTGGAGCAGTCTGGTTTAGAGGAAGGTGTCCCTGCCTGTGGCAGAGGGGTTGGAGCTGGATGGTTTTCAAAGTCCCTTTCAAGCCCAAAGCATCACTTAAACACGTCTTGGAATCCTAGTGGTGTCACTGAGGAGACATCCAGGTGTCTCCACTACAGGCTCATGCTGAGAGCAGGGCTGTCCCCAGCACTGGGGCTGTGGCTTTGTCTGCCTGGCCCACAGGAGCCTCTGGGGCTGAAGATCCTGTACCTAGGCAGTGAGAGCCTGTACCTAGTGATCTGTCCCAGCACTACCACGTCCACCCAGGGAAGGAGGTTTTCTCTCTCCAGTTGGAATCTCTCATGCTGCAAATTTCCCCTTCTTCTTCCACAGCAATTTTCCATCTGCTGCTACTGAAAAGAATTTGTCTCTATGTCCTTTGCAGTTCCCTTTCAATTAGTTGTGGTCTCCTGTTAGATGTCCCTTAGTCTCCTCTCTGCTGAGATAAGCCATCCCAGTTTCCTTAGCCTCTCCTGTGGGCTGCTGACCATCTCAATAGCATTTTGCTGGCAACTCTCATTTCCTCACAGATCTCTGGGACCAGGGATGCAGTCTGGGGTAACCTTCCCAGTGCCAAAGAGGCTGGGACAGCACCTCCTTTCTGGTGCATGTGGCAAGCTCCAGGAGGAAAGTCCTCTTATCCACAAGGAGAGAGTGCTACTGGCTTGTACTGGAGTCCAATTTGCCCTCCAGCTCCCTCAGCCTGGGCTGGTGTGAGGGGTTATTCCACCCCAGATGTTGGCCCAGCTCTCAGTGTCAAAGTCTTCTGTACCAAAACTCTGCCATTCCTCATGGCAGCCCATTGCCTTATTTATAACAAATGTTTCTCTGACAAACACCAAGGGCATGTACCTGGTGCTCTCCAGATCACAGGAAGTACACTTTACCTCACCAGGGCTCTAAAACTCACTGGCACTCTAAGCTTTACTTTTATAACTATAAAAGGAAGAGAAACTTTTGAAATAGTTTGACCAAACAGCTGTAGCCTGAGTGTGTACATCTGTGGCAGTAAATAAACTCTACTGCAATAAACTGAAGAGTTCAGTGTGTTCAGGTGTGTTCAGCCTGTATTTTTTTAACTGTTGTTCAAACCTGTTAAAACATACTGCAGCTAACCACAAAATAAACTCTAAACTGGTTCCTTTATTGCAGTTCAGTGCCTGGAATATCTCAGCTCTAACCTACTCTTGTTCTCTCTGCAGCGGGTGTTTCTCTGGGACCTGGATGAGACCATCATCATCTTCCATTCTCTTCTCACGGGGTCTTATGCTCAAAAATATGGCAAGGTAATACTGTCTTTTCCATGGAAGAAAACCCATTTGTGTCATGCAGAATTAAATGTTAGCCTTTGGACATCACCAACATGTTCCTTCTTACAATGCAAGTCTGTCAAACTGGTTTCATCCTCACTGGGAATAGCTGAGGTCCTGGCACATAGGGAAAAAAAGTGGTTTTTCTCCTCAAAATACATTGTAGATTTTTGAATGTTTTGTATGTGCTGACCATGAAAATGTATCAGTCTCTCCTGTGGAACACTGAAGTGTTTGGGGTTTTTTTTGTGGGATTTTTTTTTTTTATTGAGTTGTTTAAAATATTAGGGAAATTGTAATTCACACCATTGAATGTAGCTGGAATTGTGCCAGGTTTGATATACAATGGAAAACTCTGTGCAGTTTAACTGAGGGGATATTTATGACAATTCCCTTCTGCCTGGATCCACAGTGCATTTACATTTTATTTTGTGTTTTTCCAGGATCCAACTCTAGTGATTGGCTCAGGTCTGTCCATGGAGGAGATGATTTTTGAAGTTGCTGATACTCACTTGTTTTTCAATGACTTGGAGGTACATGGCAAATGTGTTTGAAAGGCAGAACTCCACGTAACCATGTCAGAATTACAGCTCACTCTTTGTGAGGACTCTGTGCTTCAGAGCCTCTTACTGCTTGTTGTAAGCACAGCCAGATCAGGGGTGCTGTCTCTTAACTGAGACAGGCATTCTGCAGCCTTCTATTGTCAGGAGCTCTCTCAGTTTCTGCTGGGTTTTTGCTTGAACCCATACAAATAAAAAGAGTGATGTCTGATCCATCCTAGATTTGCATTTCTGCAGTGGTGAGCACTTTGCTTCTCCTGGTCCTCTTTTGAAATAGAGACCAGAGGTGTGAGGAAGAGGCAGTCTTGAGGATGTCAGTTCTCAAGGGCTGAGACTAAGCCAAGGACAGAATGCAGGAAGTCACTTTGGCTGTGAAGGACACGCTGCACTGACAAGCAGGCTGTACCCATAGTGGACCCATGGCCCTCCTTTTTTTGTGTTGTCTTTGATGTAACTCCTCTCACTGTAAGCTGCAGAATTGACAGCAGTAGTTTAAGGATTAGGAAGGCTGAATATGAACAGGGACCAGTTAGTTGTAGGTGTATCACTGATGCATGCACATTGTGGAAAAACATATTGGTTTTGTTGATGCAAACAGAGACTTAAATGATATTTCCACTGTGGCTGTGACTTCTGACAGCAGTGAACTTTGCAAAGGTGGTAATGAGTTACCTCCCTGCTTCAGGGAAAAAAAAAACCAAACAATAAAAAGCTAAATGAAAATGCCAAATAGTGTCTTGTTCTGGAAGGGGACTCACTGATGTGTTAGCTGTGTGCTCAACCAGAAAACTGCTGTAGGTGTTGGTTAGTGAGTTAAATCAGCTGCACGAAGCACCAGAACCATGGCAGTGCCCCCACATTGCTGTGGCTCTACTGACCCATGTTGAGAAAATGAAATAGCAATGTTTGACCAGATAATGTGCTTTTGGGGTATTTTTGTTTTGTTATGTTTGCTTTTTTGAAATGGCAGAAGGGTTCCAAGTTACAAGTGAGCTTTGAGTTCAACCTGTTCAATGAGTGTTAAAGTTCTTTTTTTGCAGACAGCTCAAAATGCCATAGAAATGTGCTTTTTTCAATCCTTTCTGGTACTTAAGATCCCAGGCTGGGCAAGGACCTCTAGGGGCTGGGAAGTAAAACCCAGCTAGTGGAAGCTCTGTGGGTTTGTGGAGGCAGCGTGGCATGGCTTCTTGCTGTTGGGAAGTGAAGGGATTGGTTTCTATCACAGTTTCTTTAATCTGCAAATGTCAGTGTGTTTCTGGATTACCACAACATGACTTTATTTTTGGGGTTTTTTTTGTCTTTAACAGGAGTGTGACCAGGTACACATAGAAGATGTGGCATCTGATGACAATGGCCAAGATCTAAGGTGTTGTACTGATGAATGCAGGAAATTTATTGCTGGTGTAATCAGGTTTTGTGAAGACTTCAAATGCAGATGGGGTTAAGGGATGCAGCTCAGCATTGTGCAGGGGATGAAACCTGGCAAAGTGTTTGTTTGCTGGGGGGCATTTCTTTGAAGAACTATAAAGCATTAAGAGTTTTGAAATTGTATTGTGAATGATACTGTCCACTGTTCACTGCTGCCTCTGTGCTCAGTGACAAGTGAGGAATGGAGAACCAGCACTTCAGATCTCGTGATGACAGCATTAGGTTAGTAACCTAATCTCATGGTTACTCTAATTAGATTAGTGGAAAAAGTCCCTGCCTATGGCAGAGCTTTAGAGTGAGATTATCTTGAAGATCCTAGCCAGACTAAACCATCCTGTGGTTCCATGATCTTGATTTTTGTGAGTCCCCCTGTGGTTTGCATCCCTCTGAGAGCTTATGGTACTCATTCACTGTCAAACAGGGGGAGTAGGTTTTTTTACTGAGCTGAACTGGCTCATCAAAAAGTCTGAGAAAGATCTGTCAGGGAGAAAGAAATAGGGGGAAAGTGGTGAAGCAGGACTTGCTTTCTGCAGTCATAAGCTGGTGAAGCAGCTCATCTGCTCGTGGAGCTGCAGCTGTAATGGGAAGGCATGGATGCTGTGTTTGGAAGATGTTATGCTGGGGTTTATTGCTGCAGGCTGAGGAAGGGGTCAGGGAGAAGGATGCTCTGTGTGGCAGAGGAGTGAGGAGCCAAAGAGTAAAGGAAGGTTTTGCCGTGGAGGATGTGAAAGGAGTTGTATCAGTGCAGCAGTTCAGAGCCAGCAGCAGCTGTAGCTGGATGTCAGTGTTCCCCCAGGAGCCAGGCTCTGCTCTCCAGGTGCCAGGGTGCTTGTGCAGCACCTCCTGTGCCATGCTTGTGCCAGGGTGCTTGTGCAGCACCTCTTGTTGTGCCATGCTTGTGCCAGGGTGCTTGTGCAGGACCTCTTGTGCCATGCTTGTGCCAGGGTGCTTGTGCCAGGCTCCTCTCCGAGATGTTCCCCATCGGCAGCCCCTCCAGAAATGCTGCAGAGGTTCTGCTGCTGTGGCACATCTAACACATCTGCTTTCCTGGAACAGCAACTACAACTTCTCCACGGATGGGTTCAGTGGCTCGGGGAGCAATGCCAACCACAGCTCCTCGGTGGGTGTGCAGGGAGTGGACTGGATGAGGAAGCTGGCCTTCCGCTACCGCAGGGTGCGCGAGATCTACAACAAATACAGAGCTAATGTGGGAGGTGAGTGCTCGCCTGCTCCGAGCTCTGAGCCACAGCTCGTGGGGCCAGACTCCATCCTCCCTCAGAGCTTTGGCTTTCCTGATGTGTGGATGTGAGAAGTAAACCATTTTCCTAGTGCTAACGGGGATCAAGTTTCCATGGAATCTTAAGAGGGTACACCATCCAAAACTGAGCAGTGTGCCAGTGCAGGCTGGGATTTATCGTGGAGATAAGGATGGTCACTCAGTCCTAGAGGCAAAAGTTTTGGTGCAGATAGTATTCCTTTGCTAATTTGGTATGAAAGGCTGCCTGGCACTCTGCTCAGCAGTGGCCTGAATGACTCCTTTGCCCTGCTGCTCAGGAGGTCTCATTCATTCTCCACAGTCTGCCTTTGGTTGTGCCATTGTCAGGAAATACAGTGGTCACCCCTGGGCTGTCAGGCTCACAGTCTGACGTGACTTCTCTGCTCTCTCTTCACAAAGTCACTTAAAGCCTTCTAGTTTTGCTTCCCTTTCAACTCCAAAGCAGTCATAATCATGCAAACCATAGTGAGCAAATGGAGATGAATTTTCTGTTTAGTCTGAATCTTGGCATTGCCATCCCTGGAAAAGGGACACTGCTGGGGCAGCTTACCTGGTAGGGTGACTTGGCCTGGTTGGTTGTGAGTTTGGGTACCCTTTGCCCACACAAAAACCTTGATAGAGGGTTTTTTGTGGACATATTTTCTAAAAACCAGGTGTTCAAAGCTACAACTTCCAACTTTAAAAATCTGCCAGTATAGATCTGCAGTTCAGTGTGCTGCAGTTACCTTATTTCTTGTAGGAATCAGACCATGATTTCATATTTTGCTCATAGGAAACCTGGATGCAGAGTTTTTCAGGACCTGTGGAAATCTACATGATGAAGTAGCTGTCAGTGCAGGCTGCTGTGGGTCCTTCTGTGGCCTCAGTGCAGAGCACTGGTGTGACAGAAGGCTGGAGTGAGGGGGGCTCATACATCATGGATGGAAATTTGAGAGATGTGCAGGGTCTGTGTGCTCCTTTCTTGCTGTGTTTACTGTCAGCAGCAGAAATGGGCTCCACTTCTGTCTGCTTTTAATTCTGAACTGTAGGCTTGAAGAAAATTTTATCTAAAAGTAATTACAAGCATGGGAATAAAAGAAGGAGGTTTAAAAAGAGATATGTAAAAGGGCTTAAAGTGTAAAGGGTCCTTGGAAAGCAGAAAGTCAGAGGCAGTGATTGTAGGAGTTCCTTTCCCTGCTCTGTGGCCTTGGACCCCTGCTGCTGTGAGTGCTTTGTCTGAGAGAAGTGTCCTTGATTGCCTGTATTCTGAGAAATGCTGTGAAATAATCACAGATAAGTGCCCAGTTCCCCATGGTCAGACTCCTGGATGGATGTCTGGGCTCATTCGTGTCCCTGGGAGCTGGCTTTGAGACAGACAGTCCAGCTTCCAGAGGCCTTCAGTTGTTATTGGAGAGCAGGCAGCTCATGGGGACAGCCCATGTGTCAGACTTGCCAGGCAGACACGTGTTCCTCACCTTCCAGGCCTGCTTAGCCCACAGAAGAGGGAAGCTCTGCAGCGACTGAGGACCGACATAGAAGTGCTGACAGATTCCTGGCTGGAAACTGCTTTAAAATCCCTGCTGCTCATCCAGTCCAGGTATGGAACCTGCAAGTTCATGTGAGGCTTTCTCAGCCCTTTCTCACCCTCAGGTGCTGTGCTGGCTGTGGCCCCTGTCACACTGCTGCTGTTCAGCACAGGTGCCAGTGACTGAGGGCAAGATCTCCACCCCTGTTTCTCTGCTGCAAAACCTGTGGTTACCAAGGTCCCCATGCTCACCAAATGGTTTTTCTGAGAGGGAATTCTGCCAGAAGCAAACAAGCAAAAATTGCCAAACTTTGTCCTAAAACGCCTCCTGAAAGCAGGACAGCAAAGCACATGGCACCTGGGGAAGCTGATCAGACTTCCCAGAGCAGTCCTGGCACCACTGCTGTAGACGTGCTGTTACAAGTGTTTTTCTTCTTTTAGAAAAAACTGTGAGAACATCCTGATCACCACCACCCAACTGATGCCAGCTCTTGCCAAAGTTCTTCTGTATGGATTGGGCGAGGTGTTTCCCATTGAAAATATTTATAGTGCTACAAAAATAGGTAAGGGGTTGTGCCAAGTGTCTGGCACTGTGGCATCTGCTGAGGGTTAGGTGGGGTTTTTACATGGGGAAATGCCATTTCTGCAGCTGAGCAGCCCCTGGCTGTGGTCCACCTGGTCGAGGCTTCTGGCCAAAGGAGCTGAACTGGGTGCTACCCCTGCCCAGTAAGACAAGAAATGTTTCTGTACTGGGAGGAAGGGACCTGTTCAGGCTGTATTTCTCTCTGCCTGAGGCTCCTCACAGGGGGATTGTCTTTGGCAGGTAAAGAGAGCTGCTTCGAGAGGATCGTGTCACGGTTTGGGAAGAAGGTCACTTACGTGGTGATCGGAGATGGCCGTGATGAGGAGGTGGCAGCCAAGCAGGTGGGTCTGACTGCAGAGCTGGGCAATGCAAGGGGAACTTGTGGCAGGCTTTGCCTACCAGGACTCCTGTTCCAAGGCTGAATGCTTCAGGCCAGGGCAACCAGCATCAAAGTTTGCCTTTGATGCTAGAGATCTTCCATTGTGTTAAGATGGACAACTTTCTGGCTCCTGGGTGTTTAAAGTTTCTCTTTTACTGTTGTTTAGGATTGCATATGACACTGTCCCTGTCAGTAGTGTCTTATTGTAGCATGTTGAAAGGTTGGACTCAGTGATCTTGGAAGTCCCTTCCACCCTTGATGATTCTATGGTTCTGTGTGCTGATCATAGCCTGTGACTATCAGGATATTGCAGTTTCTCAGGAGTGTGGAGTCAGGGCTCAGGAACAGCAGCAGATCAATACAGCACCTGCCATTTAGGCTGGATTACAAACAAGGAGCAAAGAGTTTGATTGATTTGGACAGGCCTGGATGGGTTGTTCAGTTGTGCTAATTAGTAGTGAAGTGCAAAGATGACTGTCAGGACCTTGACTCTGCAGGCTTCACACGTTCTGCCATGTGCCAGAGCTGTCACCTGGGCAGTTTCCTGGGGGCCCTGGACAGGCATTCCTGGTTGCAGCAGCAGCAGCTCACAGCCAAGGTTTCCATTGTGAGCAGCTGACAGTGCTGGTGCCTGTCACACACAGATGTGCACATAAGATGGGCTCCAGATAATACAGATGTGCACATGGCTGAGGCTGTCCTGAGACAGACAGGTTCTGTGCTCAGAGCCACCACACTGCACAGCCCTGCAGCTCTGCTTCCACCTCAGCTGAAAATCCCTGCACAAACCTGACTGTGCTCTCTCTTTACAGCACAACATGCCGTTCTGGAGGATCACAAATCACGCTGACCTCGTGTCCCTTCACCAAGCCCTTGAGTTAGACTTCCTGTAAGAAATCGGAGCAAAGACGTGACTGCAGCTCCCACGAGCCCTCTCCCTTACTGAGGGGGTAGAAATCTCACATGTTTGGGGACTCACTTTTCAGCTTGATGAAGAAAACATACCTAATGCAAAGTGTACAGTGGAATATGAGGGCAGGTCGTTCCTCGGGAGCACGGGCCCTGCCAAGCCCAGAGGTGTCCTGTAAAGAAGCCCTAGACTCAGCAGAGCTAGAGCTGGTCTGCAGAAGGGACTTACAGAGCCAACTGAGCACCTGGGCAGGTGCCTCCAGAGGGAGGGGCCATAAAACAGCAGATTTATTTGTAAGAGCCTTCTCCTTTCTATTCAGCTTAGTTGTAGAACCCAAGTAAACACAAAACTTTATTTTTATAGGAAAACGCTGATGGCAGAGCTTAAACCTCCCTTGTTTTGCAAAGCCGAGGAGCTATGGTTTTTTTCATAGGAAATTTTAATGAAAATGTCAAAAATACCTCTATTGATGTAAAATGTGTCCTCTCTCCTTCCCTGGGTGTTCAAAACAGTTAATTTATTACAATGTCCTTATGTTATTTCCTCAGTGTGGGATTACTGGAAAATACAAAGGTAAGGGAATGCTTCTGGGATATGTGGTTCCTTGTAGAGGCAACTATTGGTGTTCTGAGTTGATCCCAGTGGCTTCTAGTCATTGTGTGCACAAGCCCTTTTAGCCAGCAGGAGATCACTGGATTCCAGCCTTGGTCTGGACTGGAGATCCCACAGATTTTCCCTGCAAAGAAAAATGAAACCACCTGTTGAACATCAGGTACACAGACTGGTGCAGACTGCTCAGATGTGAACAGAGTCCTCACCTGGACTAGGAATAATCCAGTTCCTAAATCCTCATGAATGTTGCAGAGAAGGCTCTGGCTATGGTATAATCTTCACCTCTGTGTTCCTGACCCTATTTGTAAGTTCCTTTTAGTAGAATCAGATTCAATTTTCTTATATTCTTTGCATTAGCCTAACTACATAGTGAGAAACAAATGCCTTGTTAAGAGGGACTTAATTTTCCAAGACACTGTGACTTGGCAGCATGGAGCACTTGGGAGGGATGGTGATGCTGATTTTTCTGCTACTGTCTCAGAATAGAGGCTGGAGCCAGTGAGCTGCAGCTCCCCTGGTCAGGAACAGCCAGCTGGGGACTGGGGCTGGCACAGGGGCTGGTTTTGCGCCAACTCAGGCTGTGTTGGGTGGTCTCCCCTATGTACCTTGATGGCACCAGATCAGCAGTGCCCTGAGGACAGCTGTGTGCTGTGCCCAGAACCAGCTGCTGCTGCTCCTGCAGAGCCAGACCTGTGGCTGCACCCAGAGCCCTCCAGATGGGGGTCATCAGCCCCACAGCAGCCATGGGGAGAGTGGGCTGAAAGTCTGTCACTGCAGGGAGGACACTGACCCATTCGCTGTGCCCATACAGGCAGGGCTGTGTTTGCTGCATTCCTTTCATGGCATTAATTACTGAGGGTTAATTTCCACCAGTGCAAGGGGAGCTGCTGGGCCACCTTGGCACAGGCTCTACTGTGCCCTGGGAGCATCTGTTCCTGGGCCAGCTCCAGTGACCATGGGGCAGAAGGTGCCTAGAGCCAGAGGTTTGGATACCTCGTGCTCAGGGACTGGACCTGGGAGGTTTATTTCACATGGTACCAGCTCCGGTTTCCCTTTGGTGGTTTGTTTGTGTTGTTTGGGGGGGGGGGTTTGGGGTGATTTTTTGTTTGGTTGGTTTTTTGTTTGTTTGTTTGTTTGTTTAGATTAATTAAATTGGAATAAAAGGTGATTCTCCAGTGTGGTCACTGGAGTCAGGAATGATCTGCTTTCCATTCAGCTCCTTGCCAGGTGTTGGCCTTGTGCTCTGATCCCGGGTGGATACTGGCTCTGTGTATTTCCCCAGGAGCTCTGCAGCAGGAACGTGCTGTCCATGTGGGAGCTGCTGCCTGCCAGCAGCAGAACTGCTCATCCTGTGAGGGAAACCTGAGGAGTTTGCTGTGGGTGTCCCTCAGCTCAGCAGAGGGAAAGGTGTTTGGCTGCCCTGGGGGCTGCTGGTCCAGCAGAGCCCAGGGACAAACAGGCTGTGCTGGGAGTGCTCAGCAGCGGATTTGGAAAGGGGAGCAGGACCCAGGGATGTTCTGTCTGGAGAGCTCAGGTGTGTTCACACCTGTTCCAAGGCAGCTGAGGCAGTTCCAGCTCCCTTATTGCTTGGTCCATGGAGTCCAGTTCCTGTGGGCTCTCTGTGAAGTGCCAGAGCTGTCGTGAGGAGCAACCTCATTGCTCCCAGGGTTGGAAATGTCACCAGAGGATCAGGACTCGGTTGTAGTCACAGAAGAGTCTGTGCTGATGCTGAAAATCCCTCAGCCCATCCAAAGGTCTCTGTAAACAGGTCTGGGAGCTGTCCCAGCCTGTGCAGCAGCCTGTTGGGAGCACGTCTCGTACTCCAGCTGGCTGAACTTTGGGATTAAAACCTGTGCCTTAACCTCCCAGCAGCGGCACGGCCGAGCAGCCCACGTGCTCCCACGGGAAGCAGCTGAGCAGAGTCGTGCTGGAGAGGGGCTGGGTTTGCCCAGGCACTGGCAGCAGGTGCTGGACCTGCAGGCCTGAGCTGCCTGGCAGCTGGCTGTGCTTTGTGTTTGTTTACTTCAAATGTTTTACGGAAATTTTAAGATGTTGGTAAAATTTTAGCTGAGTGTGGAACTCGCAGCCACTGACATTTCATATTGGTATTTATATGATGTTTCTTTGAATGTATGTAAAGTACTTTTATAACAGGAGGTTGATGGTACATTTCTGTGTTTGTTAATAAAGGGGTGACCTGGCTATTTTATTTTTTCCTCTACTGGCTGAATTTAAGCCTTTTCCTGTCTCTCTTGAGGCAAGAACAGCATCTCTATCCAAGCATTGATTTTCTCCTGTCTGTCACCAGTTCAGCTACAGTCAGGTCAGGGGTAATGGGAGAGCAAACTTGAACACCTGAAGGAAGGACAGTCAGCCCTGAGCTCACCTGGGTGCTGCTGGCTTCCCCTTCAGCTTCAACACAGCCACAGAGGCTTTAAAAACCACCTGATCCACTAATATTTGTTGCCTCCAACAGCCCTTGGGGAGATGTGTGTGCTGGCACTGGTGGGAAGCAGTAGGACCCCTGGAGCCCACAGCACCTTTTGCTGCGCTACGAGGGGCAAGTCCCAGGTGCTGCTGGCTGTGGGGCCTTTGCCTGTTCATGGTCTGTAATGGGAACTGTCCTGTGAACTGGAAAAAAAAATAAAGTCTTTATTTTCTATAGTCAGTGCTTCAGCCTGTTCTCTGCCCCTGTGTCAGTTCCTGTCCCTGTGACAGCCTCAGCCAGGCTTGGCAGCACCAGGAGCATTCAGGGTACCACAGGTCAGAGTGCAGCCACCAGAGCCCCCCATGCCCCTGGGGAGCAGTGGGGCAGGGATCTGCTCCTGGGCCCTGCTGAGGTGCCCAGGGGAGGCACATGGTGCTTCCTGCTCAAACATTCCCTTCCCAGGTTCTTTTGCACAAGGCAACACCCCTCCCCACCCTCTGCTGCAGTGCTGATGCCCTTGGGCAGGGCTGAGCTTCTTACAGGAGCATTTCAGCTGCTCCTCCAGCTGCCTTCCCTGGTGGGGAAGTTTCCTCCTGGGAGTGGGTGCTGGGAGAGGTGTGATGGAGGTGAGGGCAAGGAGCCAAAGGTCAGTGCTGTGGGCAGCCAGGATGTGCCACAGCTGCCAGCAACAGCAAAAGCAACAGCAAAAGGCAGGGGCTGCTCTGGGGCCTGCCTGGGTTTGGGCACTGAGCTGGGTGGAGCAGCCCCTCCTGGGAAGTGGTGGGTGTCTGTGCCCGGGAGGTGGCACAGCACTGACCCCACTGCTGACCACACTGACCACAGCACCAGCCACCCATGGCTGGTCACGGCCTGGGGCTGCCCAGGCTGTGCTGGTGGGAATGGCAGCCAAGGGAGCAGGAGGTGTCTGCAGTAAGCTAGAAGCCCTGAGCCACCCTGCAGCCACTCCTCCCAGCACAGGCCTCCTTCCCCATCCCTCCCTGAACATAGAGATAGCAGGTGAGCTTTGACCTTAACACCAAAACTAACACAAGGAGGAAAATCCTGGCTGGAAACAGAAAGGTCAGATAGCCACAACCATGGAGGAACCAAGCCCTCCCTGCCCCACCACCCTGCAGCCCTGCACAGTAATGACAGGAGAGGCACAGAGAAAAATAACCAGTGCTCTTGTTTTCATTTTTCTTTTTTGAAAAAAACTAGTAATAAATAACAAGAAAAGCTGACACAGCAGTGCAGCCACATGCCACAAGGTGCTGGACTCACCACAAACATCATGGCTTTCCTTGAGGGTACAGCCATGGGAGCCATGCTGAGTGCCATGGGACTCGTCAGGTGTTTCCACATCAGGAAACCACCACCTGTTTTCTGCCAGATCCCTCCAGCTGTCCAAAACAACAGGTGGGGGGTGGGGGGCACAACCAGGAGCACAACCAACAAGTCTACCTCTCCCACAATGTCCCTTTGGAGAACTTGCCCTCAGACAGCAGACTCCACAGCCCCATTCAAGTGCTGCTGTGCCAGCTGGGACAAGGGGAAGTGGCTCTGGGCCAGCCACCGCATCCGTTTGTTCACGAGGTCTGGTTCCAGAGCCGAGCGAAACCCCAGCCCATCACTCCCTCCAGCAGCATCCACCTCATCATATCTGCCTTCCTGCTGCCCCTGCACGTTGGGGTGCAGCCACTTGTAGTAGGTGACCCTCAGCCCCAGCCCCAGCAGGTAGCAGGGCAGGGCAGCAGACAGCACCAAGAGGAGGTACGAGTGCTCCTCGGAGGGAGCCCGGCCCCAGAGCCAGGCGAGGGCCAGCAGCGTGCTGTCCACCAGGATGAAGCCGTGGTAGATGATGCTGCGGTGCAGCGTCCTCCCCTGCGCCACGTTGAACCAGCTGAAGTAGAGGATCACGGCCACCACGGCCCGGTACAGCTGCTCGGGGCCGGGGGATTCCATGAAGTCCGTGCCCTGCAGGCTGACCCAGAGGAACATGGCCAGCCACACCAGCGGGAAGTGCACAGCCACACCATAGGGCCAGAGCAGGGCGAAGAGGGCGACCGCCAGGATGCGAGGGCAGATGAGGAAGAAGTTCCACAGGAAGTAGACGATGGAGGAGCTCAGGCTCAGCTCGTACTTGTCCTGCAGGAAGGAGCGCAGGGACTGGTGGTAGTCCAGCAGGGACCAGGACACGCACAGGAACGCGGTGCCCATCCCCAGGCCTGCAAACACAGAGGTGAAAATGCTGAGTGGGGACCAAGGGATGGCCCAGCCTGGCTCAAACCTCCCCCTGCCCACCACTGCTAAAATGAGTTTCCCCTCAGTCACACAGCAGCTGCTGTCAGGGTCAGAGCATCAGCATCTGCACCTCTCCCCAGGCTACTGCCCTCCCCGGGGCCAAGGAGGCTGGTGCCTGGCCCTGCTTAGAAGATGGGGAAGAAGCTGAGAAGCTGGGATTGAACAGCTTTGCAGAGCCCATCTCCCAGGCATGGAAGCCCTCAGCCCAGGTGAGTGCTGGCTCCGACAGAGTTGGGCTCTCCACCCCAGGAAGGGCACCACAGCACCTGCTCAGCAGCCTGTGCTTCACCCATACCAACATCAGCACCTTCCTACTCCCCAGAAGGTGCCTGATTCCTCACCTGACCCTCAGCCTCTCCTGGGGCACCTAAGAGAATGACCACAGTGGTCTCCAGCTTCAACCCCCCCCACTCCAAGCCCAGCATGGTCCATTGGGGCATGTGGGTGCAGGACAGGGGTCCACCCTATAGTGTGACATGTCAAAGGAAGGAGTGACACGGGAGCAGAATGACACTACACGTGTCTTGCTGGATCCTCCAGCCCCTGGACAGCCTCTCTGATCTGCCCCATCCAAGACCACTCTGACCCCAAGCCTGCACCCCACAGGCCCCTCCCTTGCCCCCAGACCCCTCACCCTGGGAGAGCTCAGCCTTGTTTGTCCGCAGGATGATGTAGAGGAGCAGGGTGAGCTGCGGGGTGTTCTCCAGGAAGGTCTCGAAGAGACGCAGCATGCTGATGTCGTGTGAGAGGAAGGCCATGTGTCTCTGCTCATCCTCCTCCTCTGCCTTCGCCCAGCACACCCTCCAGCCCACCTTCAGAGCACGGAGGCACCTGTGTGGGGACCCAGCTGGTGGTGAGGGCCACGCAAGGCACCGCACACCTTGGTCCCCACGCTGCCCTGACAGGACAACAAACTCCTCACTGGACAACAAACCCCACTGATTTATGTTCAAACCCCTCCGTCCCCCTGCCCAAAGCACGCACCACAGCAGCCACACGAAGCCCAGCCATGGGTGAAGTGCAAGCGTAAAAAACTGAGCATCGACCTCAGCAGCGGACCCGCTTGGATTATTCCCTTCCCCCGGCTCGGCCCCAACTGCGGGAGCGCCAAGGCCGTGACGAGGTTTCGGGGCTCTGCCCCGCTCGTCTACGGGGCAGCGGCAACAGCACCGGGAGACGGAGCGGAGCCGGAGGGAAACTTGACTTGCAGGGACACAGGTGGCTCCACCGGCACACTTCATCCGGCTCCGGGCCGGGGCTGGGCCCGACCGCTCTGCGCGGGAGCCTCTCGGCCCTGCCGACCGCCGAGACACCGCTCAGCCCCGTCCCCGCTGCCGGGAGGGGCCGAGAGGCGGCTGCAGAGGGTCGGGCACCGGCAGGGAGGCTGGGGCGGAGCGGGGGCCGGGGGATGCCCGGGGACGCGTGGGGAACTCGGTGCGGGGCTGCCGTACCTAAAGAAAAAGCCGAGCTGTAGGAGGTGGAGGGCGGCGAGCAGCGGCACGGGCACGG